>JAOXYD010138366.1:0-10796 GCA_028565735.1 Pinacopodium congolense
TTTAATTATAGAAAAATCAACAAAAAAAGTTTTCATAAAAATATCAAAATTATAATTAGTTATACTGTTAGCTCATCGTAAGACATAAGTATTGTATTAGTTACATTTAAACTCTTATCTTACTTTGATTTTGATCAGGCTGTTAGTAATCTATATAAGCTTGAGATGATGCTTTGGTATCCTAAGTTTGTAGTTTGTTTTATAAGAACAAATATTGTATATTTTGGTTGTATTTGGTAGGGTTACTTTTCACCTATTGGAAAGTAAGATAGGTAGGTTCCTCTTAACCCTTATCATTCAATATTGTTTAGTGGGTTCCTCTTAACCCTTGCAAACAAGATTGTTGGGTTACTCTTCACCCTTTAAGTAAGAATGTAAAGGTTCCTCTTAACCTTGTAAATAAGATTATCATAAGATTACTCTTCACCCACTTATAAGATTAGTTTTTAGTAAAATTTTAACAAGTAGTTGAAGAGAGGACATAGCCTATCCTTAGGGTAGGTAAACCTCTATAAATCTTGGTGTCTAGCTCTTTCCCTATCCTCTTTAATTTATGCTCTTGTGTTTGATTTTTAATTGATTGAATTTGTTTAATCTTAGGATAAGCATATCATTCCATCTATGTTGAATTTTGGCTTCGTGATTCATATTGTTAAAATTGGAATAGGTTACTTAGTTGGATTAATTTAGAAAAAAAATTTTAAACACCCAATTCACCCTCATCTTGGGTGCCATAGAGCTTACACTATAGGAAGAGATAAAGAACTAACAAGGATTTTCCTTGAAGGTCACATATAAGAGATTCATAGAAGGATTCAAAAATTCCTTCAAATGATAATTTATATAATCATTAGTAGAGACTATAAAGAGATTTAAGTAGAAGTAAAATGTTATGGTCAAGAGAATAAGTTCTAGTAATGGAACAATTAAGAGAAGAAGGATCTCTCTTAGATTGATAATGCTTATGCTTCCTAATTTTGACTAAAAGGAAAATTAAAAAAATTAAGAGACAAATCGAAATAGGTTTGCGTCAAGGGAAACTTGAGCCCCCTAAGTAGTACTTAAAATTAGTTGAGGAAATTACTTACTTTATTCATCTGATTTACTAGACAATATATAGTGGAATATTGTAACCACTTACCTTATAATTTAGCAATTATAACTTGAAATAATTATGAAAGTAACAGTCATATTGATAGCTTTACAATAAAGTTATTCAAACTACTACTATTGAGTGTTAAAATAAGTGGTAGCATGCATCTAACATGGACTGAATAGGTGTCTTACTAAGGAGTATCAAAATAGAGTGTTAGCATACAATCTAATGTAAATTGAATATGTTTATACTACATTAGGCATATGAAATCCCCCCCTTTAAATTGCTTCCTCGTCACTAAGGAAGACTTAAGGAAATCGAATGTCTAGTTCTTAATAAGCCTCTTAAGTTACATCCATTAAAAAAAGACCTTGCCAATAAACCAAAACCTCTTTTTTATTTATCTTTTTTCTCTTCTTAAGAATAACATGAGGAAAGTGAGGGACTCCTCATTTGCAGTCATAATGGGCAAATCTTCTTAAACTTCTACATTAATTACAATTTTCTTCTTAGGTCAAGATACATGAAACACTAAGTGAATTTTAGAGTTTACTAGAAGTTCCAACTTATAAGCTAAGGGGCCAATATTTTCAATAACTTCAAAAGGGTCATAGTTATCTTGGTGACTGCTTAAGATTCCTACGAATCACCAAATACATTTGCCTTTATATTTGAAGTAGCAAATAAAAAAAATCCCTAACGTTAAAACTTTTGTTAGCTCTTTAAGAACCATAAAAATTCTTTATATGTTGTTGAGCCAATGTTAGATGTTCCTTTAGCTCCTTCATAATCAAATCTCTAGCCCACAATTCTAGTTTTGCAGCTTCTACTTGTGAAGTTCCTTACATATATATGTCAAAAGTGAAGGAGGAAGGTTACTATAAATAACTTAATATGGTGTCTTTCTTGTAGAAGAATGAATACTCGTGGCGTAGCAATATGCAACCCAAAGGATCCATTTGACCTACTCATTTGGCTTTTGTCTACTAAAATAATGAAGATACATATCCAACATTTGATTGAATGCTTCTATCTATCTATCAATTTGCAAATGGTAGGATGAGCAAAAATTGAAGCTAGTTCCTTGTAAACCAAACACCTTTTTCCAAAATATGCTGGTGAAACTAGAGTCTCTATCACATATTATACTTCCAGATATTCCATACAACTTAAATATTTGCTAAAAAAAATACTCGTACTATTATGACAACAAAGTAAGGATGATAAATGGGAGTGAAATGGATAAACTTTGAAAGTCAGTCAATAATGACATAAATTACTGACTTCCCTATTGACTTAGGAAGTCCTTACACAAAATCCATAAAAATTGGTAACCAAACATAACGAGAATTTGAAGTGGATGCAACAACCCAATTGATGTAAGACTTTCTACTTTATTTTTTATGACAAATTTCACACTTTCATATGAACTCAAGAAGGTATTTTCTCATGCCTTGCCAATAAAACATAGACCGTACTCTATAAAGAGTTTCATGATATTCATCATGAGCATTAGAATGCATTTTTTTGATAATAATAGGAATCAACGAAGAGTCAAATGCAAAATAAATTATGGTCTTAAAGTAAAGAATACCTTCCTTATATTCCTATAGACCCAAAACCTCTCCTTGTTGGAAAAGTTAGACTAATCAATGTAGTTTTAGATTGCCTTACAGTTCCTCTTTTATTGATGTTAGCCAACTCTAAATTGGTGTAGAGACAATTATCAACTTCTTTTCACGAATATGAGAGAATGCATTTGTTCCATAATTATCCTTTCCTTTAGTATACTTAATGATGAAGTCATATCCCATTAATTCAGCTAGCTACTTCTCTTGAGTTAGAGTAGTAATCCTTCATCTCACTAGTACTTGAAGATTCTTTAGTCAATACGTACAATAAATTGCCTACTCCTCTAAGTATGGCTTCCTTTTTTGAACTATAAGGATTAGTGCTAAAATTTCTTTTTCGTAAGCTAATAATTGTCAAGTTTTACCTTATAATGCATGGATGTGGAAACGAATTGGCCTCTTGTTTAGAAGACCACCTACATTAGGGCCAAACGCATCACATTCCACCTTAAATGGCTTATCGAAATTAGGAAGAGCCAACATTAATGCTTACACTATCATCTTCTTAAGTGTTGTAAAATATTCTTCTGCCCTAGAGTTCCACAAAAAAAATTCCCTTCTTCAGTAGTTGAGTTAGTAGAGCTGCCATTATCCTATAATTCTCAATGAATTTATGGTAGTACCTAGTCAATCCCAATAAGCCTTATAATTGTTTGATAGTTTTTGTTCATGGCTAATCTTGGATGGCAGTGACTTGTCCAAATCAATAACAACACCTTCACTAGAAATTATATGCCTAAAATATTATACTTCCTTCTAGGAAAAACTACACTTTTCTTTTTTTACAAACAACTAATGGGTCCTTAAAATATTAAAAGCAAACTCAATATGCCTTAGGTGCTCTTCCAAGTTCTAAATCAAGATATTGTTAAAAGATACTAGAATAAATTTATGAAAGTAAGGTTTGAATACCTAATTCATTAATGAATGGAAGGTGGAAGGGGCCTTAGTCAGACAAATGGCATCACTATGAACTCATAATGTCCATGGTGAGTTTAAAGCACCATTTTTGAAATGTCATATTCCTACATTCGTATTTGATAGTAATTTTCTTTTAAATCCAATTTAGTGAAAAACTTGGCATCATACAGCTCATCCAATAGTTCATTAATGATAAGTATATGGAATTTTTCTTTGATGGTAGCCTTGTTAAGTTCTTGTTATTCGATGTAAAACCTCTAAAAACTACCTTACTTTCTAACCAGTAAAATAGGAGATGATCTAAGCTCTGACTTGGACGTATGAGACTATAACTTAACAATTCTCTCACCAATTTCTTAATTTCATTCTTCTGATAATGAGGATGCCTATATGAACTTACACTTACTAGTTCACATCCTTGTTTTAAGATAATTTTATGATCATAGGTTCGTGGTGAAGGTAGGCCTTGAGACTCTTTAAAAATAACTTGATAAGACTATAAAAGAGACTTAAGTTTCAAGTCAGATAAACTTAAATTGAAACAAAAGTTAAAAGAACCTAAGGAAAACATAATGATAGAGTTTATTTGTAAGAGGATTCCTTATTTTTTCTTTGTGATTTCCTTGCTCATCTCAAACTCATCCTCTAATTTATTAGTTAAAGTTGACATTATTGTGAAAGTAATATTTTTCTTATCCATCTTAAACTACTTTAATAAATAAGAGAAATCCCATAAAATCAAACCTATACTCAATCATATGCCCCTAATAGAACATCACAACCTACCAAAGAGATTAAATAAAAATTAACAGTAATCAATTCTCCTTGAATCATTACACATACCTTATTATAATGTCCCACGCCAGAAATTTTCTCACCATTGGTCATCGTGACTTTAAGCTTTTTTTTTTTTCATTTTTAGTACAATCCCCCACCTTTTTGCAACTCTACTATCTAAGAAATTGTGTGTACACCCAGAGTCTATCAAAATAATAATTTGTCATTGAGCCAGTCAACCTCGAATTGTTATTGTTTATGAAGCTTTAGCACCATAAATAGCATTAATAAAAATCTTAAAACCTCTTACTCCTGACTTTCTTCAATTTCCATGTCAACTTCCTTTAATCATCATCACCATACTATCTCCACTTATTAAGGAACAACTTCTTGGATCTATATCTTCGACCAAATTTCTTGTTACAATTGAAGCATAGTCATTTTTCTCTCCTCTCTTTGAGCATAGTTGGAGTTAACTTCTTAATTGGCATAGAGGTATTTTTTGAACCAAGGGAAGTTCCAATCATGTATTTTGATGATTAAAAAGAATTATTGTTACTAATGTTTAAGTTTGATACATTATAAAGATAGATAAATGTAATTTATGGAAGGACATCTATTGGAGTCTTAAGCAGAAGAGCCTTCATGAAGACAATGAAGAATGGAACAAGCATTAAAGAGTTAAAGTGAAGAACAAGACATGAAGATCAAGTTTGATTAGGTTTAGGAAAGTTTCTTAGAATCTAAATTTCCTAAACTTGATCTTTATCAATGCTTGAAAAGGCTCTTATGAATAAATTTTATTATTGGAACAAGTTTAAAATGTATTTTGTGACTTACATGTATTAGTTTTGGAGTAAAAGAAACAAGTTTATGTGGTTATGATTTAATTTTGTTTTAGTTTTAAACTAAAGTTTCAAACTTAGCTTAATTTGTTATGAACCAAGGCACTTTGTGTTTTTTTATCATGTTTTATATGTCTTGTTATCATATTCTAATCTTAAGATTGATTTGAAACTTTTTTTAATTGAATTGGAGTTGAAAAGATTTGGTTAAAAAAAAATTTTTTCACATTTTTTATGATATAAAAATGTTGGAGTTGCATTTGCAGAAGGATCAATTGACTAATCCTAAATGACTAGTCTGCCGATTTATACATATCAGTCGATCGACTTATACATATCAGTCGACTAGTCCCCTATGAGCAGCACCTCCAACAGCTAGTTTTTAGTTTTGTTTTTGATGAGTTTTTATGATCCTAACGGCTAGTTTTTGCCACCAATAACTTCAATATCTTCTAAATCCTATATATATGTGTGTGTCTTAAACTTGTTGTTAAGTTTCCAATACCATTTTGAGAGAATCATGAGCCTTGAAATCCATTCTACTCCAAAGCCATCCAAGTTTGAGTTCTTATTGTTCATCTTTATTCTTCTTGATTCTTTTTTATTTAACTCATTTTTGCAGTTGGAAATTTGTTTTTTTTTCAATTTGATTACATATTCAAGAGTTTAATTGATCATTTATTTGCATTTTTAGTTCATCATTTCCTTAGGTATATGCTTATATACTCATATACACCAACTTTGTCCAGATTTGGATGTTTCAACATTCATCCTCATTTTTCACTATCTAAATCTGATTTTTGTGATTAAAAATTGCATAAATATGTTGTAGTTGTATTTTCCTATCTTCCAAGAAGTTTTATAACCTATTTTCATGATTTTAGAAGCTTATAATTATTTTTTTATAGAGTTCGAAGTTTGACAGCTTATGTATGCTTATGGGTTATTCTTGATTTAAACTTTTTGTTTTATGTCTTAAATTTTATTTTATTGTATCAATTTATTGTTAACTGATTGATTGAGGTCTCAATAGGTTAATTGTATTGTTTATGTGACATTTGATAGGTTAGAATCATTTATTTCAAAGCTAAAATTGAATTTCTGTTCTTTTGTTTAACTTGATCTTTGATCCTTTAATTTGGTTTTTGTTGCATCAATTTCCTTTTTTATGATATGTGGAGGTGTTAGGAGACTTTCTATATTGTTTAATTGTCTCTAGAAATTTCAAATTTGATTTTATTTCGTGAGCTTCATTGAAACACCAATGAAGGTGTGTTTTGGTTACTAAATTTGGGGATTTAGTTTTATTGTTTGATAATTGTGATTAGGGCTACTCTTTATCATTTAAAATATAACTGAAAGGTTGCTCTTGACCTTTATTAAACAAGATTTGGGTTGTTTTAATATTTGAATGTGAATTGGATTGATCTATATCATGTATGAGCATTAGGGAATGCATAAGAGATAAGAATTGCATTAGTTGCATTTGAGCTCTTATCCTACTTTAATTGATCAAGTTTTTGATAAGCTATATAAGCTTAAGTTGTGAATTTGGTAGCCTAATTTTGGGATTTGTTTTATGGAAACAAAAATTGTACGTTTAAGTTGAGATTGTAAAGGGTTACTCTTCACCCATTGGAAAGTAAGAATGGTGGGTTTCTCTTAACCCTTATAATTCAAGATTATTATGTGGATTCCTCTTGACCCTTGTGAATAAGATTATTGGGTTACTTTTCACCCTTGAATTAAGATTGTATTGGATTTCTCTTGACCTTTGAAGGTAAGATTGTAAGGATTATTCTTCACCCATTTAAAATAAGATTATTTTTAGTAAATTTCTAAAAATTAGTTAAAGAAAGGATACAGTCTATCTTTAAGGTAGATGAACTTTTATAAATCTTTGTATTCATCTCTTATCTTAACTCCTTTATATTTGTACACTTGTTCTTATTTTTATTATTGTTTTAATTTGATTAATATTGGTATAAGAATTGGCATATCATATAGGTTCAATTTTAGTTAAAGATTTCATTTTTTTTAGTTAAAGACTTCATTTAGTTAAAAATGGACAAAGATATTTAGATTATTTAATTTGAAAAGAAAATTTTAAATACTCATTTCACCCCTTGGGGTGCCATAGGACTTACAATATCCTGTTGCATGGAAGGAGTTAATTAAGCTATTTTTCTAGACTCAATTTGAGTGCTACGATGAATTGGATTATTAGTTTTTGTCTCATATAGTCTCACTAAGCCAATTGCAGTAAAAAGGGACGTAGGCTTGTTAGCTTGGACATTAGTTTTGATACTCTCTTTTAAGCTGCACATAAAGCAACTAACTTGTTGTGTAGGTGACAATTGTTTAGCTTCTAAAATTGTGTTTAGAAATCCTTTGCATAACCTATTTGTTGAAATTTAGTAATGTCACACAAAAAAACTCGATATTAAGTAGGTTCATACCTATCATACAAACTTTGTTTAAAATCTTCCCATGCAATCTCGACATCTCATTCTTAATGAGTTGGAACCACAATTGAGCATCGTTTTCAAGGTTAAATGAGGCCAATGGCACCCTATCCTCTTCTAGTGTTTTATGAAATTAAAAAAATTAAGATATTTGAATACATTCAGTTAGATCCTCTTGTCCACAATATCGAGGAAATTCTAGTTTCATAAACTTTGGTATGTAGGCATTAGTAAAGGAACCTTCATAGTTAGACCAGGTATTAATGTTTCACTATCCTTCATTATTTCGACTTTAGCCATTAGAGCTTTCAACAGTATCTTGACTTCTATTTGTAGAGATAACATCTAATCGAGCATTTACTACTGCAAACATCTCTTGTATTTCCTTGAAAAAATTTTCCTGCCCTACTGATAAAGTTATGACTCCATCCTCTAATTGTCCCAATTTTTTCTCCTCTATGCTTGACTTTGATACGAAGTTGCTATAGCTAAGAGCATAAGATCTGGTAATGAGTTGATTAAGAGAAGAAGGGTCTTTCTTAGATTGATAATGCTTATACACTTAAATGAAAACAAGAAAATTAAGAGATGATTGTAATCAAGTTTGCTTTTAGGGAAACTTGGGCCTCCTAAGTAGTAATTAAAATGAGTTGAGGAAATTACTTACTTCATTTATCTGATTTACTAGACAATATATAGAGGATTATCTGAACCTTTGCATCTATAATTTAGTAATTAAAATTTGAAATAATTAAGAAAGTAGAAATCATATTGACAACTCTACCTAAAACTTATTCAAACTATAGTACTAAAATAAGTGGTAGCATTCATCTAATATGGATTGAGCAAGTGTCATGCTAAGATGTATTAAAATAAAGTGGTACCACTCATCTAACGTAGATTGAACAAGTGTCCACTGCATTAGGCACATGACATAAGGAGGACCAAATTTAAAAAATGGGCATGGTAGGCTATAGTAAGTGAGACAGGAAAAAGATTAAAGTGTCTATAATCATGTTATAAAAAATTGAAGATTGATGCCTAATTCAAACTCACGAGGATGCGATTATAGAGGTACTTTTGATGGCTAATTCCCTTGTAAAAAAATTATGGTAGATATATAAGATGCATTCAACATCTTGTTTTTATAATACTTTTAAGAAGAAAGAAATTTCACTTGTTGGAATAAAACATATGAGAAAATCCTCAATAAAATTTGGGGACGAAATATAAACATAGGAAAATTTTACTTGGTAGTGAAATTAGGTACATGCCACATTGACAACAATGATAGAGTTATATATAATTAAAAAAATAATAATCTTTTAACACTAGCATAGGAAGGCCAACGTTAAGTGTAGCAAGGACAATTCTTTCCTAATATTACCTTCTTATGAAATTTCTTATCATAAATGGATCAAGGGAAGTCTAAGGAGATTAATCATATAGATAAAATAATGTTACATAGAAATTCCAAAATGGAAACAATGATGCATAAGTGATAAATTTGGAAAAAGTTAGATGCATGGGATCTTGTGAAAGAATTAAGAACATCACCTAACAAAGAAATCAAGAAAATAATAGTAGAAGAACATATGACTGATTGGATATTAAAAATCATTAAATGTATGTCTAATTCTACTAGAAATAAGTCATAAATTTTACTAAAAAAAAACCTAAGTTATTCCCATAATTTCCTATAAATATGCTAGGAATTATTAGTGAAATTAAATCTTAAAATGTAGATCCTTATTCAAGCCTAAAAAATAGAAAAAGAGAAACTCTATGATTGAGTGACAACATGTCATAAAAGAAGCAGCGGAGCACCTAGACATATGATTCATCGAGAAAGTCAATTACCCTAAATGGCTTATCAAAGTAGTTATATTCAAGAAGACTATTAGGAATTAAAGATTGTGTGTGGACTTCACTTATATGGAAAAAGCTTTCACAAAGATAATTGTTCATTACTGATGATAAAATGGTTGGTAAATATAACCTCAAGATAAAAAATAAAATTTTTTTTATGGATACTCACTAACGATATGATCCAATAAAGGTGAATGAATAGATGAGGAGAAGACATCATTCATCATGCATGAAGGAATATATTGTTATCAGGTCATGTCTTTTGACCTAAAGAATGCATGGGCAACATATCAAAGATTATTGAACTTGATCTTTATTGGGGTTTAACTATACTGTAATTTTAACCAATTTAATCCTAGATCAACCAAAGGTAAGTGCACCTTGTCAACAAGTACTATAAAACGGAGTATCCGAGTATTGTACCTTAGAGATTCCCAAAGTGTAAGAAAGATTAACTTAAATGATGTAAAACTACTTAGATGATAAATATTTTATTTATGTAAATATGGATTTAAAAACATAAACAACGAATTAATAAAAAGAATGCAACTCGACAATGATTAATGATTAAGACTTTCAAGAATAATAAATAGTTAAGGTTTCGAATTTCAATAGGTTGATCACTAAAAATGTGCAGTGTTATGAATTAGGATCTAGTTCACGTAAACAAAATATTGCTAATGGTCATGAAAATATCTTATCTCTTTTAAATTCAAATTACTTACTTAGTCCATAAATAACTTGGAATAAAAGTTATGAAAATCAAGAAGCCTAAATCTAAGTTCGTTAAATTTAGGAATCCTCACACAAGACTTTAAGGTTTGGTCCACTCTTAGGGCATCTCCAATCGACCTCTATTTTAGAGGAAAAACACCAAAATGGAGGTGGATTGAACTTTGATCCACTTCTATTTTGTCCTCTAAAATGGAGGAAATCTATTTGATGTGGCACTGTAGACACACTATTACTATTGCTTTTTTAATTTTTTTTCTTTCTTTCTTTCTTTCTTTTTTTGATTCATTTATTCTTTTCTTAATTATTTTATTATTTAAAAAATATTCTAATATTTTTATTATATATTTATTAAAGTAATTATAATAATTTTATTTAAGTAATAATAATAATTTAATTATAGTAATTATAATAAATATATAATTATAGTAATTATTTAAGTAATTATAGTAATTATATA
>JAOXYD010138397.1:0-10796 GCA_028565735.1 Pinacopodium congolense
ATTAACTAATTTAATATAATAAAAATCTAAAATAAAATATAAAATTATATTAACTCATTTTAATTAAATAATAAAAGATATTCATCAAATTATAATACTTTAATTCTTAATAGTAATATCACTTATAAAAAAGAAAAATAAATAACCTATTTTTGCTTGGTTTTTCTTTCAAGCTTAATTAGTGGAGAGCATGGAAGTCCTATTTCAGTTACTTGAAGGGAAGAAAATCAAATCTAAAATTAAATACATTTTAAGGAGCTTGAAGCCACTCTTAAAGGTTGCGGATCTGAAGTGGAAGGCAACTAAAAGAACCCAACCAACCATGTGTTCAAGCTTTGAATATGCCAACCCTGATGATGATTCCTCAGAGTACTCAACTTCTGGCTCATCTCCTAAGCCAAGGTTTATTTATTGTATGGAAGACCTCATTATCTTCCCTATATGACTTAGATTAAGAAGGGCCTGTGATGGCTTTGAAATTTCCTGAGTTGTCTATCCAGGAATCATGTTTGTGTAGTTGTTGCCTTAGTCAACTAGCTATCGGTAGATTGCTGCATAGCCTCTGGTAACTCAGTTTCCATATAGTTCTCTAAAGTTTGTTTTCTGTTTTGTGTTCAGAGTTTTACATGCAGGCTTTGTTCCTTCTTTTTATTAGCCAGGCTAAGTTTTTGGTTGGGGTTTTATCTTGAGTCTGTGTATTTTTAGCTCAGTATAGCTTTTGTTTTTCTTTCTAGTTTGGTTTTGTCTAGCTTAATCTAGATAGTTTTGTCATCCCTTAATTGAACAATTAAATGTAAGATCTCCTTGACTTCATACATGTTCACCAATGTTTTTTAAGCCATTAAACATTCATGCTCTAATTGTCCAGTAAAAGTGATTATATCAAGTTTAATACATATTGTCAAAATAACTAGCAATTTAAATATATTACGATCAAAAAAAATTGTAGAAAATATGAGGCGTTTAAACCCGTTGTATCATGAGTTAAGTTTAACCATAATTGAAAATTCATTCTATGCAACATTTAGTTTCAAACAATCAAGCTAAAATTAGAGAAAAAAATATAAAGAAAAGTGAGGGATCACAGACGTACAATGTTCGAGAAAAGCATAAAATGAGTGTTAAATTCTATTTAGATTATAAGTATAAATTCAAATCACAGCATTTCATTTAAACATTTTGTATGATATTGTTGTTTTATGTTTATTTTCTCTTCCATTCTCTTAATTAATTGGACTTGATTTATTTGAAAGATGAGGACAAGTTCCCAATTTTATTGAATTCGAATCTATTTCTCTTTTTCTAATAAAAAAGGAGGGGGAAAATTAATCACATAATTGTATCTTTAATTTTCTTCATCTCCTTTATTAATAACTGAAATGAAAAAAAGGAACCAAAATGAAAAAAAAAATGTCAGCATATGTAGGAAAAAATAACATGTTCTCTATCAATAGACCTACTAAAGACCCAAACTATAGAGTATTTTTTATTGGCACTACGGATAGATATGTTTTTTAGATCTCACATTTTTATTCCTCCTTCTTTATTTTCTTATTTTAATTTTATTTCCTTATTATAATAAATAATATTTATTATAATACGTTTATTGTATACTTCCATACATATATGATTAGATATATGTGTGTGTGTGTGTGTGTGTGTGTGTGTATAGTGAACAGTCACATTATGTAGAATATCTTAACTTAATCTGGGTAGAGTTATTTAAAACTAGCCAATTAATAATTTTTAGATATACATGTGCTAGTAAATGTATTCAAGATACAGTCATCGATTCTCCTAAAAAGCCACAATTATCATGAGCAAATATATTAATGATGAAGAACATATTTTTTGAACCAAGGTGGTTCTAATCATGTACTTTGATGATGACAAAACATTATTATTAATGTTTGAGTTTTGTTGTGTAATTAAGATAAGTAAATATTTGAAGTACAAAAATATATGTGTGGAGTTAAAGTAAAAGAGTTCAAGCATTAAATGATCAAGAGCTTGAATATCAAGGATCAAATGATCAAGTTCAAGTGATGATCAAGCTTGAAGATCAAGTGATGATAAAGCTTGAAGATCAAAAGAATGAAAATCAAGTTTAGAAAGAATTTAGGAAAAGGGCTTAAGGTGTAAGTGTCATAAACTTGATTCTTAATCAATACTTGAAAAGAGATCTCACATTTGCATGAACATTTGCATATAGGCATATAGGATTTGAATTATGGTTTTAGTGATTAATTGAACTTGATTGTGGCTTTGACATATAAGGAATTGAATTAGGATGGAGTTTAGGTTATATGTTGCATAATTAAGTCGAAATGTGTTGAATTTTTTTAATGTATGCCTTTTGATGTATCTAAGTTTATTGAATTGTTGCTTGAAACTATTTATATATGTATGAATTTGTTTGGATATTTTTGTATTATGAATTTTGATTTATAGATGGTTTAAGAATTGTTTTAAAAGGTTTTAAAGTTTTTTAAACATTAAAGCTTTCATAATTAATGCAAATGCTATGTTTGAACCAATTAAATTGTTTTAATGATTCAAAGAGCCTTAAATTATGTTTTAAAACTTGTTTAAAGTTTTTATTAATGTTAGGAATTTGTTTGGAAAGTTTTGGAGATGGTTTGAAGTATTTTTCATATTTTCTAGATATAAAACAGTGGGTTGTTTATTCTTAAATGACGAGCTCTAAAGGTGCCATTGTACCCCTGTTTCCAAAGCCTTCAACGGCAAGTTATTCTTCAATAAACGGTGTCATTGATAAACCCAGAGGATTTCGTTAGACGTCTAAACTTTAACAGCTAGTTTTCTCTTTCGGGTTTTTGTCTTTATTCCTCATTCTAATGGCTATTTTTTATTTCTAACAACTTCCAACCTCTTCCAACTCTATATATATGATTCCTAAACTATTTTAACAAGTTTAGAACCTCTGAAAAAAGAATTACAAAGATCAATCATCCAAATATTTAAAGCTTTCTTTATTTTCTGTACAGCTTTCATTCAATTCTTATTTTCATATTTTAAATCAATTTATGTAGCAAAATTATTGTTTTCAGTTAGTAGAGGCATAGAAGAAGTTAAGAAAGCTTTCATTCGATTTTCTAAGTGATTAATTTGTTTTTTTTAAGATGTCAAAAACTTCTATACCAAAACTGTCTATGTTTTAGTTGAACTTTTCTAAACTTCTATATTCTTCAGTTTTGATCTTGCTAAACTACTTTTATTGATTCAAAATTATCATACAAATTTTTCTTAAGGTCTCAATAGTGTAACAAAGCTTTTACTTTGATTTTTAAGTACTCATAACATTTGTTTGAGCTCAAAGAACACAAGTTACTCAAAACTATCAAGTTATCTATACAGCTTCTTTATTGATTCAATTTGGTATTTAAACTCATTTTTGGGTGTACAAATTTGATGTTTCTAGTTTTTTTAAGATCTCAAAAGGTAACTAGTTTTTTTGTATTGATTTTTAAGCCATTATATTGCTTGTCTAAGCTTAATATTTTCAGGTGCTACAAAGTTGTCCAAGTTTGCTATTCTTACTTTGCCATTGATATTAATCTGCTTGTTTAATGCTATAAATTCTGTTTGTTTTTGTAATTTGTTGTGAACTGATTGATTAAAGGTCCAGTAGGTTTATTGCATTTAGTTTGCATCATTTGATAGGTTAAAAACATTTTTTTTATAGGCTGAATCATTAAGACTGCACTTGATGACAGATTTTGTGAACTTAGGCATAATCTGAAATTTGGTTGCCTTGATCACATTTTTTATTGAATTAAATTATTTATGATATATTGATGTGTTAGGACGCTAGTTATAATTTTGGTTTACCTATAAAAATATCATATTTGAGTTTATTGATTGATCTTTAGTGAAACACCATAAAAGGTGTGTTTAGTTACCCTAATTAGGAGAATTATTTTGTATAAATATTTGTGATTAATTAAAGGCTGCTCTTTTCCATTAAAAAGATCATTTTCAGATTGCTCTTCACTTAGGATAAAGAAGATTTGAATTGAGTTAACCCTTGAATGTGAATTGGACTGGATTAGGCCTTAATGGTGCATTGACATTGATATTGCATGTGTTGCATTTGACCCCTTATCTTGTGTTAATTTTAATCAAGGTTTTTATAAGCTATATAAGCTTAAGTTAAGGCTTTGGTAGCCTAAGTTTAAGGGCTTGGTTTGTGAAAACAAAATTATAGAATTTTATTATGTTAGAAAGGCTCTTCTTTACCATAAAAAGATTGTTATAAGGGTTACTCTTCACCCTCTTTATGAAAAGAAAGATTAAAAGGGTTACTCTTTACCCTCTTTGTGAAAAGTAAAATTGATAGGTTGCTCTTAACCTTAGAACAAGATTGGGGATAGATTACTCTTGACCTAGAATAAGATTGTTGTAAAGGTTCCTCTTGGCCTTTAGTCAATATTGTTATAAAGGTTCCTCTTAACCTATAATCAAGATTGTTATAAGAGTTATTCTTCACCCAGTTAAAGTAAAATTGTTAGTTAGTAAATTTCCAACAAGTAGTTGAAGAGAGAATGTAGTCCATCTTTGAGTTAAGCAAACCGTTATAAATCTTGATATTCTTCTCTTTCCCTATCTCTTTATATTTGTGCCTTATATTTAATTTATAATTGTTTGAATTTGATTGATATTGACATAAAAATTGACATCCCATATAAGTTGAATTTTGGTTAAAATTTTCATATTGTTTAAATTTTCCTAAAGTGTTTAAAGTATTTTAATTTCGTAAGAAATTTTTAAAATATCTAATTCATCCCCCTCTTAAGTGTTACAGGGCTTACAATATTTTTACTATACTACTAATACTTGTACTAATAGCTATGTAACTAGAATTCTTGGAATTCCTTGGGAGGTTTATGATTGGCGCTGAATTAACCATAGTTCAAAGTTGCATCTCTGTGGTTAATAAGATTCAAAAGCTTTATCGATTATACAGAGTATAGATCTATAATAAATGTACATAAATTATTATAAATAAAAGTTTTTAATGTTTTACCAAGCAGATTGCCATTTCTCGCAACCAACTCGTATTTTTAAAATTATTTTTCATTATTAAGAAAAGGTAATAAAGACAAATATGAGCTTGTTTTATAGCAATAGTAATGAATCATGTTGTTTTTTACACCAAAAAAGCACTGTAGTGCCTGGATAAAATCATGGTAGTGATATGTACACAGGTAATATATAAGTGATTTATTTAAAAACATTCTTCATGTCTTTAAAAGACAATTTTAGCTATCTACGTGCTGCAGAAGCATGTCCCTGTAGAGAACACATTAATAGTCTGAATCTAGGTAACTATTGATGTTCATCACACAAGGTAAATACATTACTAGTCATGAAATCAGATCATATAGTGGTTTTAGTGTGCTGCGACAGCCTTACAGCCTTACAGCCTTACATGCCTTAACATCTAATGACAATACTATGATGGAATAGCTTTTCAAGCACATATAGCATGTAGACAGCTAACCTTTTCAAGTGAAAAGAAAGGCAAAGCAAAAGGAAGGCAATACTTTGTCACTGATAAAACCACGGTTCCTGCTGTGTAATAACTATTGAAGCATGCACGAATTGCAAGCTTGACAGTTTCTTACCCAAAAGTTTCCTTATAGTTTTTCTCCAGGAACTCTCTAATTGATTTCGAGTTTCTGCCAGTTGCATTAGTTTTCCAAGTCGAAAATGTTCCAGATGGATCTGTTTGATACAAAGATGGTGCCGCAGTGTACGGATCGAAGCTAATGACTAAAGTTGAGAGGCCAAATTGTTTCACACCACCACTTTATGTGTACTTTTGCTGAACCCCTACAATGTATCAAGTGATGTACTCAATACTAACTGGGTCCTCAACGGTAAGCATGTGACTTTGACACTCAATGCGTGCCTTGTTTATCGTGACACATACATCCACTTTAAGGCCAGCACATGCTAATGCAATATGATAACCTAGGTTCAGAATCTTCCTAACTAATCAGCAAGATTGGAGCAAACAAATAGAGAGAAGAGGTATGAACCCAAAAACAATTATAGACATTCATATAAACACAGGTTTACACACAAACACAATCAATGTAGTCTCCAAAACAGTCAATGTAGGGCCTCAAATACAGACATTGAATTCGAACATAAGCTATATCTTTACATTCTTGACTATTTTAAGGCCCTTGTGGTTAAACTTTGCATACAATTCCATGAAACAACACATTATACCCATATTTTCTCATACACATATAAGGTCATTTGCAACAAAACTTATGATAGGCTTACACGTCTCCTTCTATTATCTTTTAGATGTGCCTCCATAAATGGGCTTAGTAGTTTATACAATCGTTACAATGTAAATGACCTTGTAAAACCCGGGACTCTACAATCTATTTTCTAGTTCAAAATACCGTAATCGCACTATCGTATCTTGACATATCTGATGCCTTATTCTTCTTCTTCTTCATACAGGACTGCCAGATTGTTGATGAGGAAGAATGCCCAGACAAAAAAATCTATTTTTGTAGTTTTGTAAACTCTTTTTTCAAACATAAAGAAACGGTAAAATCTCGTTTCTGTGTTTCTAGTTTTTTTTTTTTTGTCAACTTTTGCAAACAAAACAACAAAACAATCCTAACCAAAAACACTTCTATTCTTTGGTGCATTTTCCTAACAAAACAAAAGCAAGAAACTGGAAAAAAGAAATGATAGGAGTTGGTAAGAGTTGATAAGTAGTGAAAGAAAACTGCTTAATAAGTAGTGAAAAAACAGGTTGATAAGGGTTGGATCCAAGAAGATCGTAATATACAACCTACCTTTAAAGCTCAACATGGTAATCCTGACCATTAATATGTTAGTTTATGCTATTGGGTTACATTAGTAATTTATTTGATACAGGTATTCTTTATTTTCATATAGTTTGTTAATTATATTTAATGCCTAACATAAAAAAAAGTACTAATATAATCAATGTATAATTCAAATTATAATGAGATAATAATTATTTAATTTTATATTGAGGTATTATTCTTAATTTATTTCTAGTTATAATCTTATCGGGATGTTAGTGGAATAGTAAAATTAGCACATGTTATATTTTTTATAAAAAAAGAATTGATAACATAAACAAAGGAATAAAGATACTTAAATACACGTGATTATTTATTTGAGAATAAATTCACTAAATTGGCCTAAACAAGGATCTCAAATACAATGTTACCTGCATATATGTTGAAGTTCTCATAATAATATATATTTAATCCTTGTATTTGATATTACCAGAATATCTTATACAAGAGTTACTATATTTTGATAATACTTATAATCTATTCTATTAAGTAACTTAATTGGTACTATTTGAATATAGTCTGAATTACAAGGATATAATCAACTTAAAGTGATTAGAGATATTATTTTACTATTCTTTATTAGTAGTGATTTAAGAACACTTTAGTTAGAGTATGGTAAGATTTGAAAAGATGGTTTTTAAATCTCAGTTATAAATCAATTATTAATTAGTAAAAAGAATATAATTAGATTTAAATAGGGTAAACACTAATTTCACATTATATGTTCATTTGGAATATTAGATGAAAAAAGAATTAAACCATACATAATTATATAAAGATATATTAAGTTAAATCATTTTAAAATTCATAATATTTAGATTGTCATGATATATTACTAAACAAAAATCTTGATTTATAACTATAAATTATTCAAATAGAAAACTAAAAATAAATTAAAAGAAGTTTTAATTTCGTTAGTTCTAATTTTAATTATGAATTAGACTTAGATTTTATAATTATTTCCAACATATTTAGAATTCAATGGGTGACACATAAAGAACAATTAAAGAAAGAAATTAAATTAGATTAAATTAGAATTAATTATGACATCTAAAAACTTTAAGTATCGAATATGTGATATTTGATTATATTAAAATTAAATGATATTTATGATTATAAGTTAGAGTTAAATTTTAATTGGACTTAGATAAGATTCTATTTTTTCTGTATAAAAAGGAAAGAGATTAAAGGAGTTGGCACTCCTATCAATCCCTTTTAAAGAGTTTGAATTCTCTTTCTTTATTTTATTAATACCATCTAAGACTAGACAATTGAATATATCGGCATTATCGAAAAAAGAAAAGTTTGACAAGATATCTAAATTAGGTTTTCCATTAACTATTTTGTTTCCAAATTCTTTTCTCAAGAAATTATGTCAAAATAATTTTTCAAAAATTGTAAAAAAAAATTCTTTGCAATCGTGATTTGATCTCAAATAATTTCCTAACAACATATCCAATTGCTATAATAGGGCTTAAGAATAATATTTAGCTGACTAAAGAAGGGAAGACATTAAAAATTGCAATCATATTAATTCAAAATTTGAAGATTTTTTATTTAAAAAGGGCGAAAATGATGTCAAACCACTAAGCATAAATTCCGGTTAAGTTGAAAAAGAAGAAAGAAAAGTGTTATTCACATCAATTGGATCTAAAGTGATAGGAACAAAACTGCTATTCGTGTTTTCCATCAAGTTACACTGTGTTAACTAATAAAAACTTGAAGAAACAAACTTTCGAAATGCCATTAAAAGTGCAGGTTATAAGACACTTTTTTTTTGTTGAAATTTTGTAACCTTTAGTCCTTTCTTACATTTCGCCTTCAGGATCATTCTGGAAAAGGAGGCCAACCCAACTTAAAATTTATCTTCTTTTCTTAGAATTAGATTTAGTGTATGTCTCTAAGGTCCATATTGTGTTTCCACCACAGCATATAAAGAGATAATATTCTCCAAAATTGCTAATGGATGTGGGGATGGTAGGTCAAAGTTTATAATTTATTGCACCCTCCATTTAATAAACGGGTATCAATAATGATAGAGGAACATATCATATGTGCATAGATAAGTTTTAGTAATGGCTTCAAAATTATTATTTTTATGATGGTGGAAGTTTATAGTTGCTACTTTTTGGATATCCAATAGATACATTTTATTTTTTGATGTTCATAATAATCTGCAAACTATCTTGTTTCTAAACTTAATAGAATTAAACTCTTGATCAGTTGTTCTACTATACCTAATAGATGGGTTTAAATAAATATTCATAGTTTCTCTAAATGGGATATAAGAAGGGCTAGAATTAGTGGAATTTTTTGAAGTTTACAAGGTACTTAGTTAAATAGATTCATGGCTAACTTGAATTCTTACTCCTTGATTGCCGCAGAACTTTGGTGTGCCTTATTATGTCCTCGACTAACTTGGGGTAAAGGTGACAGGACGATTATCCTTGAACTTGACAGTAAGATTGTAATAGATTTGCTTAACACTAGGAATTGCACCATCAATAGGAATAGGAATCTTCTTAATCTAATCTTCAAACTTCTTAACTTAAACTAGGAAGTGAAGATTCAATACAATTTTAGAGAAGGCAACACAATTACTGATAGGTTAGTAATTGGTTTTTAAGTCATCTAATTGGCTTTCACAAATTACTACTCATTCCTAATGGCATTCAATAACTATTGCTTGAGAATATTGCAGGTGTAAGTTTTTTGAGAATATGTATTGCTTAGTACTTTAGGCCTATTTTGCCCCCTTTTGATTAAAAAAATTTATTTGAATGACTCAAAATGGCTTTAAACCAATCAATATTAGTAGGCCCATCATGTTTTCATTTCTAGCTAATTATTTTTTAAGGTTTCTCGTGTGAATCAACTTTATCGGGACTCGAACTTTCAAGAGTTAATCAGTGCAATTTGTCATATTTTTTAAAATATAAAAATAATCTATATTGACTTTTATATTTTAAAAATAAAAAATTAAAATTAAAATGAATAGGCCTCAACATTGTAAAGATAGGAGGGGTGAAGTTGATTCGTAGTCGAATCAATGCAGCTCAAGATAGGCAAAAGAGTTATGCGGATCAGCACTGTAGGGATATGGAGTATCAAGTAGAAGATCAAGTGTTCCTGAAAGTGTCACCTTGGCAAGGAGTGCTGAGGTTTGGTAAGAAGGGGAAGTTGAGCCCTTGATATATTGGTCCATATGAGATCATTCAGAGAGTTGGACCTTCGACATACCGATTGGCATTGCCAACAGAGATGGCTCAAATACAAAATGTATTTCATGTAAGTATGTTGAGGAGATATCGATCATATCCTACCAATAGATACTCAGGAAGTGGAAATTAAAACTAATTTGAGTTATATTGAAGAACCAATAGAAATAGTGGATTGTCAAATAAAGTAATTGTGGAACAGAACCATTCTGATAGTTAAGGTCATATGGAGAAATCATTCAAAGGAAGATGCCACGTGGGAAACTAAGGAGACGATGAGAAAGCAATACCCCCACCTGTTTAATCAATCACGTAAGAATTTCGAGGGTGAAATTTCTTAAAGAGGGGGAGAGTTGTAATATTCATTCCTACAGTGAGGGAATAGCCTAGCTATAGGCATTTTACATCCATTTGATGAGGCATTCCATTTAATTTTTTTTTATTACATGTGCATATGTAAGTCATGATATTGTGACATTAGGAAAGAATGATTAAACATGCACTCATTTGACATAACTTAAGTATGAATGAATTTTGATAAATGAGGTTTGATGTGATACCATATTATGGTGATTGAATTTTGGTTTAATGGCTATAATTAGAGATTTGGGGATTTATTATTACAACTTGGTGAATTATGAAGTGCTATGTACATTTAGAGTGGGAAATATGTTAAATTGTAAGAGAAATTGATATA
>JAOXYD010138408.1:0-10795 GCA_028565735.1 Pinacopodium congolense
TAATTGAAACTATATGAAATAAAATCTTAAACAACTTCATACTTAATCAAAAATAAATATGAAATTATCATTTATATATGAAAAAAAACACTGTTTAAAGATTGGATAAAAAAGTTAAAACACAAGGTCAATCTAACCAAGTAATAACCAAAGTTTGGCTATCAAAAGAACAAAGCAAGTAAAAATTACAAAAATTACAAAGCAAATCAAAAGAATAAGACAAAGACTCGAACAGTAAACGAAAGAACAAAACAAGAGAACGTTGGAACTAGAATCTACACGTGAGTTTCTAAATCAAAAGCCATAGATAAATAGTGATTAATTGAAAATAAATTCCTCAATGCAGCTGACTCCTCTCGCCTCTCTCCTAGTGTAGCTTTGTCTCCTAGTGTAGCAACTCAAAACCAAAGTTCCAGCCAAGACTCCAGGCTGCCACTCCTCCACTTGTCCACTTGCTTTGCCTAGGGTTCTGTGTAATAATTCAGCAAAAACTCTTCTCCCTTATGTTTGCCAAATTTTGGTTATAGCCTCCCCTCTCTCATGTGCTCATTGTTTTGTTTAATGCAAAGGGTGAGCTTAAACGCCAAGCAAGTTGCATTTTGACAGCTTGTTTTTCAACTGATTTAATTTTTTTTCAAATTAATATAATCTTTGGCTTTTGCTTAAATTGCTTTAAAATCTTCATGCTTTGACCCAAAAGTTGAGCTAAGGCAATAAACCTGTCATTAAACATAATATAACACAAATTGAGTATTCAAACAATAAAAAAAGATTGAAATGACATTAAAAAGCATATGAAAATTTAACAAAATTCAATCTTATCACATTACATATTCTAATACTTAAGCAAAATAACCCATATATCTTTTCGGTGTTACTTACTAGATAAATTTAGATTTAAAGGTTGAAAAAAATTAAGAATAACATATAAACTTCAATTAATGAAACTTAATAAAAGATTGAGATTTTTATTAATTTAAAATTTATTTTGACTTGTTTCTGCAATGGTTAAGGTTTAATTAAATTTTAATAAAAATAGTATAAGATAAATCACACATTTGGTTGTTTTTGGTTCTATAAACCATATATGATAGGAGAAAAATAGATTACACAAATAAACTAATTCTAAATTTAGTTGGAAAAGGGAGCCACATTATTTATAAGGTTTTCTGATACAAGTGAAGTTAATGAACAACGAATAAGGGCTAGAAGACGTTGAATAAGAGCTTGAAGATAATAAAGGGAAATAGAAGAAGTAATAAATGGTGTCGGAGCATAAGGTTGAGAATAAAGGAAATGGTGTCATTGAGAAAAGATATTTAAGAGAATAGCAAAACAACTACGTATAGTAGTAACAATTGTAATAAGGGTAAGGATCAAAGGTTTTATTAGTCATTAATGTAACCAATAACCTTCTTAACGATATTCTTAATAAAAATATTAAGAATCTGTCTCTCTCTCTCTCTATATATATATATGTGTATGTAAATTGAGGATTTGTATTGATTAGTTTTGGACATATCAAAGTGATATCAAATCTCTTGATTTTTAGGGATTGAAGATAGCCAATGTCCTTATTACAATATGTTGAGAGGCTATTCTTCCTGGAACAAAAGGGTTAATCCCAGACAAAACAATGTCCCAATAATGGAAGCGAATAGAAGACAATATGAAGAATTAACTATAAGAAGGTGATACCAAGTATACAATATCGGTGGATGAACTAAAGGAACTAAAGGAAATGATATTGTAGTTGCATTTGGAGATAAGGCAATTTCATCGGAGTCATGAAGAAGATCACTAGATGCTAGAGTCTTGTGATAATGAGGTCTCAAGGGGAAATGGATATGTAATACCTATAAGGTTTAGTAAGATTAAGTTTCCTACCTTAGAAGAAGAGGGTTTAAAGGGTTGGATTTACTAATGTAATTAGTTTTTCATGTTAGACAAAGCTCCTTCATAATTAAAGGTGGCCATTGCATCTATGCACTTAATGGGAGAGGCGTTATTGTGGCACTAATTATACATCATAAATAGAATAAAGATCGAGCCTATTAGTTAGGGAGAGTATATGGTGGTTTTAGAACAATGCTTTAGAGAATCTTTGTTTAATGACCCTGTAGGTGAATTGAAAGTATTGATGCAAACATCCATGGAGAAAGATTATTGTAGTAGGTTTGATTTTCTATCCTACAAATTGATGATAATAGAAAATTATTTGGTCAGCTTATTCTTAAAGGGACTATGACCTAAAATTGAATATTCTAAGAAGATGTTTAATCCTAGAAATCTATAGTATGCATACGAGATAGCAAAGAAGCAAGAACTAGTTTGTTAATAGAATATAGTAGTTTATAGAGGTCAGTGGAAAGAAGTTGATGAATACAATGTATAAATGCATCGAGGAATAAGTGCAAAAAGAAGCAACTACATATGTATATTGTTTAAGAAGACGATGAAAAGGAAGTTGATGGTGAGGCAAATTCAGTTGAACATTCATATACCATCTCTATACAGGTCATGATACGTATTTCCACTATTTCCTATAAAGGGGAAGTTAGTATACATCTCATTAATGGAGGAAATACTCATAATTTTATTGATGAGTCCTTTTTAGAAAAGATGTAAATCACTTAGAACAAATACCACCTATAATGATTACTGTGGCCAGTGGTATAACTATATGGTGTATCCAAAGGTATAGGAAATTGGCGTGGACTATGAATTGTTAGTAATTTTAGTTGGAGGCAATGGTGATTAAAATAGGAGGCATTGATTTAGTGCTTAGGTCATAATGGTTGGCCATATTAGATGAAGTAATCTGCAATTTTAAGGAAGGGACAACGTTGTTTAAATGCCAAGGGAAGTAGGTGAATTTGCAGTCTAGCCATGATGAGAAAAGCAAATGGTTGTCCACTGATCATAACCATAAATACTAGGATGTTGTATACAATTTTTTAATTTTGCGACAATGGATGCAGTGTACATCAGTTGGTTCCATCTACAAATGATGGAGGTAATAACAAAACACATTTTAGGAAAAGTAAAAAAAAAGTAAGAACCCTTGCAGAAATTACTGCATCAGTATGTCAAGGTTTTGGCAAAACCCATTGCTATGTCACACCAAAAATAAGACATGATCACCAAATATAACTCAAGGAGGGAGCTGAGATAGTAAACCTTAGACCTTAAAGATATTATTAAGTTCAGAAAAGGGCCATTGAACAGTTAGCTGTCTACATGTAAAGCAAGGAATTATTTAAGAAAGCGTCAGCCCTTTTTCTTTACTTGTTATGTTAGTGAAAAAGAAAGACGGATCTTGGATATTATATATCGATTACCAAAATTCAAACAAGTGTACTATTAAAGACAAGTGTCACATTTCCTTAATAAAGAAGATGATAGATGAGTTATGAGGAGCAGGGAGGAGTACGATTCTTTTCAAAATTGGATTTACGAACTGGTTACCATCAAATTCGGATATATGAAGGCAATGCGCATAAGATGGCATTTCAAAAGTTATGAAGGTCATTATGAGTTCTTGATTATTTCATTTGACTTAACCATTACGCTAACTACATTTCAAAGTTTAATGAACTCTATATTCATGCTTCTAAATAACTATCTGATTTATTTCCATATAAGTATATGGTAAGCAAGACATTGATAGTGTTGAACCAAAGGAGGTTCCAATCTTGATTTTGATGAGAACAAAACATGTTTGATTACTAATGGTCTAAGTTTATGATGTTAATCTTAAAGATAGGTATGTTTCAAGAAGAATTCATTATGAAAAGCTTGGAGTTTGAAGGTCAAATTTAAAGATAATGGAAATTCAAATGAATTGGAAGTTTCAAGACCTTAGATAAGTTATTTCAAATATGTTTTTAAGTTTTACTTTATATTCAATTGACCTAAGGGCTTAAGTCTGATCATGCATTGCATTTAAAATGCCAAAAGTGAATATTATCTCAATTCATAGGCTAAATCTTGTGTTTGAATTGTTTGAAGGTATTTGATCATTCATATAGCTTCAATATATGATTTAAAAGGTGTTCGAAGTCTCAATTATCATTGGGAACTTGTTTGGAAAGGTTTGGAGTCAATTTTACAGCATATTTTGTGTTTTCTAGACAGTCAATGACGTGCTGATCATCATCAACGATACCCTGCTTAAGTGCCGTTGATCACCCCTTCTCCAGGAGCATCAACAGCGGCCTGTTCTATGAACAATAATGTCATTGATCATCTAAGAGGGTGCCGTTAATGGGTCAGACTCCAACGGCTAGTTTTCTCTTTTACGGTTTATCTTTTTGTCTTCATTCTAACGTCTTAAAAACCCTCCTAAATCTTCCTTGGGCATCCATACACTATATATACTCCTTAGAAACGAATTTTGATACTCTAAACTCTCCAAAAACTAATCAAACCTTCTAAATCTCTCAAAAGCCTTAAGCTAACCACATTTTTACTGCACTTATTTTCAATTTATTTTTTGTGATCAATTTGTGTTTTTGGGTGTGAAAAATTGTGTTTAATATCTTGCTTTACATTTTAGAAAGGCTATTTCATAAGATTAAAACTAGAACTCATTCATCTATCAAAACTGTCTTTATTGAGACTGTTCTAGCTTGAATCTCGATTCTAAGTGATAAAACATATTTCTAAAATTGTGTTATTGGAGTTTTTAGATTGATTAAGGTCTCTAGATCGTGTTTGAACCTTGTTTCGAATTTTTGAGATCTGTTTAGGCTATCATTGAGCTAAAACTTTCATATACTTCAAGATAGCTCCTGTTTTCACTAGTTTGAGTTTGATTCTGATTTTAACATATGTAATCTATTGCTTTGTATTTTTTATTATTGTTTTATGTTTGTTTAAGTTCTTAGGAGTTAGAATAATCTTAGTTTCAAATTTTTGGTTGGATATTTCATCATTTGTGTGCATTAGTTTATATATACATCAAAACTATCCAGTTTTTGATGTTCTTCAATCAATCACAAATTTCATAATAAAAATAAGTTTTAGGTGCATAAGTTTATTGTGGTGAGTTCACAAACGGTGTTAGGAGTGCTCTAGTATTTTTGGTTTGATTTTTAAGCACTTATATTTGTGTTTTGAGCTGAATATTCATAGAGTGTTTAAACTGTCCAGATTTTGTGATTAATCTATCTTGATCATATTGCTTAAACATATGCACGTTTTTATGCTTAACTTTTGCCATATTCAGTTTGTTTTTCATATCGTTTATTGAAAGATAAAGTCCTTAGTGTAATTATGGATTAGGTGAAACACCTTTCAAGGTGTATTTTAGTTACTTGAATTTGGGACAGGTGAACTTCTTTAATTGACTTGTGTCTTTCTCTTATCTCAACCTATTGCATTCATTTTGATATTTGCATTCTCATTCCATATTAGGTTGAATATTGGTTTAGTGATTGTATTTATTTTCCTAATTGATTTAGGTTACTAGTTTGAATTAACTCAAAGTTTTTAAATACCCAATTAACCCCCCTCTTGGGTGTAATAGAACTTACAATATTTTACAATGGTAATAAGAATTTAATAAAGATGAACATTGGAAATTTGCAGCAATGACTAATTGATCAATATTAAGAGTATAAATATGTGTGATTAGTAGGAAAATAAAGAGATATCAAGTTTTCAGTGTATGGTGTGTATTCCAAATACTCTATTAGTGTTTTTATTTGTATGAAACTGTGTGAGGCTTTTTGTTTATATCAATTGGTGATCTTTCAAGTGGAATTATATTATTTTGGCGAGTTTATTCTTAAACCTTAGAAAAAGAATGAGAAAAGGTTATCCTTCAGTCACAAAAGGAGCTTGTAGTTGAGAAAGTTATAACCTAAATCGGTAGTGTATTTCTTCCCTATTCATTTTAATTTTATGTATTTATTTCATTATGTTTGTGTATTTTAATAACTTTCATTTATCTTGCACAATTTAGATAAAGTTTTTGTAATTTGCAAAAATAACTTTTATCACTTAATTCACCCCCTCTTAGGTGTTATATGGGATTGATAAGTGGTATTAGTGCTTTGATATCATATAAAATTTTAATTCTAACGAATTAGTGAGCAAAGATCTTATGATACATTTTATGAATTCTGTAGCTTCCTAATTTAGCTTAGAAGGCCATAATCCTTATAGAACTCCTTTTTTTTTTTAATGGAAACAACTATTTATATTGGAAGAATAGGATAAGATGCTATTTGATGGGTGAAAATACTGATTTATGGATGATGGTATCACAAAAATTTTCTATGCCTACCAAAATTTTAGGTAATGAACTATTGCTAAAGAAAGAAAATGAATAGAACATTGAGGAAAATAAATTGATATCCTTAAATTATAAGGCCATGCATATTTTATTCCGTGCTTTAAGTATGGAAGAATATAATAGAATCTCTATGTGTGAAACTACATTTGACATTTGGCATACCTTAGAAATCACTCATAAAGATACAAATCAAGTAAAAGAAACTAAAATAAGCATGCTTACTTATGAGTATGAACTTTTTCGAATGCTGCATTACGAAAACATTTCCACCATGTATGCTCATTTCAATAATATCATAAGTGCTCTAAAAGGTCTAGGTAAGACCTATTCTAGTGTTTAGCTTCTTAGAAAAATCCTCATGTCTTTACTAAAGACATGAGAAGCAAAAATGGCGACAATTCAAAAAGTAAAAGATCTTAATGCTCTTCCTTTCGATGAACTTATTGGTTTACTGTTAACATATGAGATAAAGATAAAGGATACTTAAGAAGAGTATAATTTACTAAAATAAAAGAATGTAGCCTTTAAAGCATTTCAAAATGAGGAAAGTAATAATGAAGAATCATCACTTGGGAGAGAGAATGAGGAACTCACCCTTATCACAAGAAGATTAAAGAAGTTAATAAGAAATGCATCAATGCATAGAAAATATACGTCTTTCTCTAAGAATAAATTATCTAACATAACGTGCATTGAATGTGGCGAAAAAGGCCACTTGAGATTGCAATGCCCAAACCTACATGGAGAAGAAGAAAGAGAAGAGAAGAAAGAAAAGAAGGGATGGAAGAAGGAAAGGAGAGACTCAAAGAAAAAAGAAAGCATTGAAAATCGCATGGTTTGAGCCATTCTGAAGGAGAGGAAGTAGCCAACATGTGCTTTATGGAACACAATAAGGTAATTTCCTCTCTTAGTAAAAATGAATGTGAAGGTGAATACTCTTATGATGAAGAATTTGAACAAATAGAAGAATTAATCAAGAAAAATAAAGAATTGTATGATAAATACAAGAAAATTATAAAATAGTTAGATGCATGTAAATTGGAAAATAAAAATCTTAGGAAAGACATGGTTTTGGCTAACAAAGATCATGATGAACTAGTTAATGAAAATAGGGTCTTAAAGAAAGAGGTAGAATCCCTTAAAGAATTTCTTATAAAATTTACCAAGAAAATGAAAAATTAGAAACTTTACTAAGTATTCAAAAAGTAGGAAATGATAAATATGGATTAGGATATAGTGATGGAGCTTCTACTAGTAAAACCATCTATGTTAATGGAAAGAATTTAGAAGATGAAAGTTCTCCTAAAAATGTTCATATTGCATCTAGTAGACCTCAAACTCAACATCATGTACTCATGTATACTAAAGGCCTAAGAGATTTTCTTAAAATAAAATGAATGATAAAAAATTGTTTGTTCAACCTAGACAAAGTTTTCAAAAAATTCCTAATAATTTTAGACAAAGAAACATATACAAAACATTTACTCCTTTATTTTGTCCTTATTGTGAATGTTATGGTCATGTTCGGTATTTTTACTATTATCGATTATATACTTTATCAAATGAATACAAAAGGTATAATGCTCAAAGAACAAAAATGATTTGGGTTCCAAAAATTAGATGAATCATATCTCTACATGTCCATCTTAACTTTTTTTTAATAGAAGAACAGGAATTATTTTCTAGAAAATATGTTGCTTTTTATCACCCATTATAGTTTAGTCAACTGAACTTTCATCATCGGTTGACCTAACTTAGATCGGTTGGCCGATATGAGTAATTTAGTCGACCGATACTCTGTTAACACTATGTTTTATTTTTTGATACTCATATCTTAATCTTATATTCTCTCTATTGCCGTAACTTTTCTCTTAAACCTTTAAAACCTTATTTTCAACTTTTATGTTTAATTCCTTCTCTTAAAACTGTGATAGATTAGAGGTTATTATTGCTAAAAGGATGAGGCAGGTACATTACTAACATTCAAGCACCCAAGATGAGATGGGTACTTAAGTCCATATGGTTCCTTATTATGTAGGACTTCAAAAAAAGAAACAAACAGTATGTCAATAGTGGATGCTCTTGACAAGAGCAAGGATGGAGGATCCTTTACTTGCAGTGACAATGCCAAGGGTAAGGTAATTGACATTAGAAAGTTTGGTAAAGATAAATGTTCCTTAATCGATAATATATTGCTTATTGAAGGTTTAAAGTATAATCTATTAAGTATAAGTTAATTGGACTATAAAGATTATAAAATTTTCTTTGTAGAAGATGAATGCATTGTTTCAAGAATTAGTGATAAAAGTACTATTTTCTTAGGAAAAAGAGAAGGAAATGTGTATATTGTTGACTTATATGATGTAACTAACCTTGAAAATAAGTGTTTGATTTCTTTAAGTGAATGCACTTGGACTTGGCATATACGTCTTGGATATGCAAATACGGATCTCTTGTTGAAATTAAATGCAAAATAACTTGTAAGAGGACTCTCAAGTATGAAATATGAAAAGGACAAAGTGTGTGGAGCATGCCAACTAGAAAAATAAGTACAAAATTCCTTTCAAAGTAAAAACTTAATAACTTCTTCTAGACCTTTTAAACTCCTTCATATAGATTTATTCGGTCTTAATAGAGTAGCTAGCTTAGGAGACAAGTCATATGCATTTGTTATAGTTGATGATTTTAGTAGATTTACATAGGTTTTGTTTTTAAGTTCAAAGGATAAATGCTTTAAATCTTTTGTGAGCTTTACAAAGAAAATACAAAATTAAAAATCTTTATTTATTTCATCTATTAGATGTGATCATGATAGAGAATTTGACAATGGCATGTTTGAATGTTTTTATGATAATCATGGCATTTTGTATAACTTTTCTACGCCTAGGCGACCACAACAAAATGGTTTATTAGAAAGAAAGAATATGTCTCTTCAAGAAATGACTCGAACTATGATTAATAAATATGATTTATTTAAATATTTTTGGGCCGATGCAGTTGGATACGCATGTTATATCATTAATAGAGTGAATATAAGACATAAAATGGATAAAATTCCTTATGAATTTTTGAATGGTAAGAAACCCAAGATTAGTCATTCAAATTTTTTTGTTACAAATTTTATATCTGGAATACTAAAGATAGTTTGGGTAAGTTTGATTTTAAAACAAATGAAGGAAATTTCTTAGGTTACTCATTGTTTAGTAATGCATATAGAGTTTTTTAAAAAAGCACTCATATTGTACAAGAATTCATGTCTGTTGTATTTGATGAGACTAACCTTTTCGAAAAAAAAGAGTATTTGAGAATGATGATACAGATTTATCCAAGAACTCAGAGAGCATAACACTTGAAGATGAAGGAAAAACATCTTAAGAGCTAATTGTTGAACCAAGTGAAGAAAGGAGAGATGAAGAAATACGAAGGGATTGGAGATATAAGAAAGAGAATGATGATACAAATTTATCTAAGAACTTAAAGAACATAACAGTTGAAGATGAAGGACAAGCATCTCAAGAGCCAATTGTTGAACCAAGTGAAGAAAGGAGAGATAAAGAAATACCAAGAGATTGGAGATATATGAAAGAACATCCCTCCAACCAAATCATAGGTGATATCCATCAAGGAGTAACTACTCACTCTCAGTTTAATCTATCTCATCTTACATTTATTTCTAAGATTGAACCTAGGACTATTAAAGAAGCTTTAGATAATGAAAATTATATTTAGCTATGAATGAAGAATTAAATCGATTCAAACAAAACAAAATTTAGACTTTAGTGCTTAGACCTGTAGAACATCTGATAATAGATACTAAATGGTTATTAAAGAACAAATTAGATGAATAAGAAAATATTGATAGAAACAAGGCAAGATTTGTGGCTAAAGGGTATAACCAAGAAGAAGAAATAAATTACGATGAAACTTTTGTCCTCGTAGCTAGATTAGAAGCCATTAGACTTTTATGAGCATTTTCATCTCATATAGGTTTTATATTGTTTCAAATAGATGTTACAAGTGCTTTTTAAAATGCTTTTACATAAGAAGAAGTGTATGTTGAGCAATCTCCGATTTTGAAAGACATGATGCACCTGAACATGTTTTTAAATTATCTAAAGCATTATATGGTTTAAAATAAGCACCTAGAGTATGGTATGATAGGATAAGTGCATTCTTACTTGAAAATGGTTTTGAAAAAGGGAAAGTTGATATTACCTTATTTGTTAAGAAATACAAAATGGACTTATTAATTCTTAAAATTTATGTGGATGACATAATTTTCTGTACTACTAACAAGCTATTATGTTAATAATTTGCTAAATGGATGAGTAGGGAGTTCAAGATGAGCATGATGAAAGAGTCAAACTTCTTTCTCAGACTTCAAATCAAGTAAATAAAAGACGAACTCTTTAACAATCAAGCCAAGGATACAAGATAATTACTCAAACAATTTGGCATGGATCAAACAAAGTCGTTGGGCACTCTGATGAGCAC
>JAOXYD010138419.1:0-24501 GCA_028565735.1 Pinacopodium congolense
TACTCATTGATGTTAAACAGTAAAACTAGTCGATTGAATCTTAAAAATCAAAATAGATTTAAATACTATTTTAAATCATTGATTTCAATACCGATTTTTTAACAATCTAATACCAATTAAAATTTTAAAATTTAAATTTCTTTCTTTATCAGTTCGACGTTCAATTTGATTTTTAAAACATTACATTTCAATCTTATATTCAATTCTTTTTGTGCGAAGATGCACTTGAAACTCTAATAACTAATCACATCAATTCTAAATTTTAAGGAAAAATAACCATAACATATTGCAAAGCATGTTATTGAATTTTACTTTTACACAGCATGCATCAATTTTTGTAATCCAACAGCATTGTGAGGGATCCAAAATAAATTGAGGACAAACTCTAAAGTTGTAGGGAAAAATTTCAGTCTCAGAAGCCAACTAATATTTAGAGGTCTTCAATGGAGAATAATTACATCTATAACATATATTTTAATTGTAGAAACATGTTAGATGATGAAGATGACTATTAGGTCACAATTTAACACATTAAATGTTATGTTTATTTACTACACTTAAACTTATTGGAAAACATAAATTGACTATATCATTATGCACAGTAGAAGAATTTTAAAATTTTTCAAAAGATTGACTTTAATAAGATTTAATTTGAAACATAAGCAAGAAAATAATAAATTTTTAGTAACCTTTTTTTGCTTTCCCATTAATTCTTCTTCTACTTAAATCTGTCAACTACTTAATCATTCAAACATCCATCTCTAAGATACCCATAGATTTACTTGAAAGAAAACTCAAAACATTAATTTTGAGAGAAAAAGAAGAATAGTGCTCGCTATTCTTATTTCTTCTTCCGTTTATATAAGCAATCATATTTTTCATAATTTTAGAATTCATAAAAATTATAATTAATGTCAAACCTTAATCATAATCATGATTCAATCCTAATAAGGTCAAATATCAAATATTAATCTTTGAAGTTTTTAAAACTTTTTAATTAAGTCTAACTTAATAAAAAAATTTCTCTTCTTTAATTGACTTATATATGTGACCTATTAGGTTTTAAATATGTTGGCAATGATTAGCAATTTTAATTTTAATTTAAAATTATAATTACATAAATTAAAAATCTTTTTAATTTATCTTTAATTTTCTAATTAAAAAATTTATGATTATAAATCATGATTTAATTTATCTTTAATTCTCTAGTTAAGTAATTTATAATTATAGATTATGATTGACGTTTAGCAATATGTCATGACCATTATTAAGAATGACAAAGTAATTGACTTAACTTGTCTATGCATGGTTATAATATATAATTTAATTCTTTTTTATCCAATGTTCCAATTGAAATTAAAGTATGAAATTAGTGTCTGTTATAAATAATCTAATTACATTTGTTCTTACTAATTAGTATATGATGTTCTTCTCAAATATCTTAAGATGTTTTTCACAGCTATCTAGTGACCCTCACCAGGATTAGCTTGCTATCTACTTGTAATAAGGACTTGAAATCTCGCAAGTACCTCTATAAATTAACATCCATGTTATTCCCCTAGAGTATTGGACCACCTAAGGCTTGAGTTATCTCGGCAGCTATATGGGAAAACTTGTGGGCATAGATGAAGCCACTACTGCTTTAAAGAGAATTAGCTATGCAACTATTTGTGTTATGGTTGACACTGAAAAGGAGCTACTAGATATAATTCCTCTAAAGAGGCTCGTTAAGAATAATGAACTCTTCCTTGATAATGTCTCAATTACTTACCAATAGATACTTGCAAAACATGATATTACCAAAGTGTGGTAGGCCACAGGAAGGAGGTTTGTCACTGGTGCTTACAATAAATTGATTGGTTGGGATCAGTTTATAAGAAATGAGGAGATATAATAGGCAAAGCAAGAATTTTGATCTGCATTAGCTTCTAATTTAGGGACTCCCAATCCATTGCAGAGGCCAGTTAATAAGTGGGTTTCGACTAAGCCTTAGGAGGAAGTCCAAAGGATTTAATACCTAAAGCTAATTTAAAGGGGCTTGTTCTACAGGGTAATAAGACTTGGACAATCTTGAACTTCAGTTTACTAAGCATTCTCAGGTTTATGAGTCTAATAAGGGGTACTCAATCAATGTTATGGCATTGGAATTGCTATGATTGACTTTCTAGTTGAATCAATATATAGAGGGGAATACAGTATAAGAGGTTCCTAACAGGGGCTTGAATATTATTGAGGATGAGTTAATCTCATAGTAGGATAATCATTGAGTCACTAATAAGTCAATTAAAGAGGTTATAGAGTTGATAACATCTAAGTAATTTGACTTCGCTCTTGATATAATTAAGAAACATTTTATTAGACCACACTCTAACATTATAGAGCGTCTCTCTCACTAAGCCAAGGCACTAAGGAGGAAAGCCTCATGTGAGTAGAGGATCAGGGCTTTGTCTAGCCTTTTCACTTACAATTGAGGAGTTTGAAGAAATATCTAGAAGAAGATCCCGAAGGAAGAGAAATATAGGTAACAATCTAGATAAAAATGATGCCCATACCCTCTAAGATTATGTCTGTTATGGTATAGAATGTCAGAGGTCTAAATAACCTTCATAAAAAATAGGTTGCTCAGGATTATTTTAGGAGGAGTAAGCCTTGGCTAGAGGTTTTTTAGAGATGAAATTAAAAGCTAAAGATGTTGCCAATCCTTGGTTCTTAAAACAAGGATAGGATACCATCTCGAATAACTAACATCACTACAATGGATGGATTCTAGTAGGCTATGATCCACAGAAAATTTTTATTTTGAATTGTTTAGCCACAGACCAGTTGATTCACTTAGAAACGCATATGGTTGACAAGTAAATGAAACTTTGGGTTTTAAAGGAGTAACCTATGGTCTAAGTTGATGGACATAGGAGGCTCGATTGACTACCCCTAGTGCCTAACGGGAGACTTCAATTATAACCTTTTGGTTAATGAAACTAATCCTCATTCGAAGGGCCTAATCTCTTACCCTTAATTTAGATTACGTGTCTCAGTATTGGATATTACAGACCTCCATTTTGTTGGGTAGTTTTACACTTGGTGCAATAGATAATTTGAAGGTAGGTTGCTACAATGGAAGCTTAATAGAGTTCTAATTAATGACTTATGATTAAGGGATTTCTAGCTTAGTTAAGTGGTATTTGCTAATCCCTTTTGTTTTTACCATAATATCGTCGAGATCCACATTTTTCTATTCCCATAACAACACAGACACCCCTTTAAATTCTTCAATAACCTTACCAAAGTTGAGGGTTATAACAAGATCATTCATCGGTGCTTGGAGACTCCAGTCCAAGGACTTATGCAATACAAGTTAGTTAAGAAGCTAGCATTGATCAAGGAGGAGTTGAAAGGATTGAGAAGACATCTTACTTACAATAAGTTCATTGATATTAATACTGTTAAACAAAATATCATGAAGTAACAGCGAGAGCTTTATGAGAATCCCTCAGACTAAAGTAAACAGGAGTAGGAATTGTCAACTTTTAACTTGTATAAGATAGTTTTTTAGGCTTACCACTCTTACATAAGACAGAGATCAAGGTTGCTATGGCTTAAAAAAGGTGATCAAAACTTGTTATTCTTCTGCTCTTTTGTAAACCATGCGAGCTTTACTATCACCGACCAACATGATCTAAAGAAGGAGGCTTTTTAGTACTTTTTATCCCTTTTAGGCACTCCATCTCAAGCCTATATTTATGTTGGTAAGATCAGAAGAATAATTTCAAAGTATTTGTCAAACAATCAAAATTAGAATCTAATTGTACTTATCACAAAGTTAGAGATCGAAAAGTTAGTGCTCTCTTTGAATCCAAATAAGGCTCTGAGATTAGAAGGCTATAATGCTTATTTTTATCAAGATTTATGGCCTACTTTAAAGCTCCATTTTGTTCTGACAATGATGAAATTTTTTCAAATGGAGTAGCTACTTAAGGAGTTGAATAAAACCTTTTTGACTCTAGCCCCATAAAAGCATAGTCCAAATAAACTAAAAAAACTTATGTCTTGTATCCTACTACAATGTCATCTATAAAGTCGTTGCTAAGATCCTTGCTAATCGATCGGAGGGAGTTATGGACACTTTGATCAACTCCTCTCAAACTGCCTTTATTAGCGGTAAAAATATATGAGTCAATATCCTCTTAGCCTAAAGCTATGCAAAGACTACAAAAGGAAGAATGTGACTAGGAATTATGCATTAAATGTCGATCTTTACAAAGTGTGTTATTCGATATGTTAGAATTTTATGGAAGATCTTTTAAATGCTTTTGTTTTCTTGGAGAGTTTTATTGTATGGCTGAGGCAAAGCATTTGCTCTACCACCTTTTGCACCATCATAAATGGTGAACACACTCTTCCATTTAAGGGTATGAGATGGTTGAGGAAAGGAGAACCTTTAGCCCTTTATCTCTTTACCCTTTTTATTGAATTTTTAACCTACCTCATTTAATAATACATTCAAACTTCTATAAGGTTCCAATACTATAGATAAATAAAAAAACTTCCATCTTATATCTTAATGTAATGTCATCTATAAAGTCATCAATAAGATCCTTTCTAACTGATCGAATAGAATTTGGACACTTTGATCAACTCCTCTCAAACTACCTTTATTAGCGATAGAAATATAGGAGACTATCCTCTTGGATAAAAAATTATTCAAAGACTACAAAATAAATAATGCAACTAGGAATTATAATTTAAAGGTCAATCTTTACAAGGTTTATGATTCGATAGATTGGACGTTCATGGAAGCTCTTTTGAATGCTTTTGGTTTCCTGAAGTGTTTTGTTGTATGGCTAATGTAGTGCATTTCCTCTACCACCTTTTGCATTATCATGAATGGCCAACCCACTCTTCCATTCAATGGTATAAAAGGGTTGAGACAAGGGGACCCTTTTGCCCCTTATCTTTTTACCCTCTTTACTGAATTTTTAACCTACCTCATTCAATGGAACATTCAAACTTCACCAAGGTTCCAATACCACAGCCAATGCCGAAAACTTTCCATCTATAATCTTGTATTTGTAGATGATTTACTATTATTTTATAGGGTTAGTGTCTATAAGGTGTTTATGGATTTTTTAGAATCCTTTGGAAGAATGATAGCTCTTAATGTAAACTTATAGAAAATCTTTTTGTTTCTTTTAAAGTCGAACAAAGAGGTTACAAGTCATATATTAGGATTAACTAGATTTTCGGTGAAATTCTTACGTATCCTATATTTTGGGACTTCCAGTTATTCCTTCAAAGCCTAAGTATGATGAATGTTCAGCTTTCCTTTATAAGACTTAAAGCTAGCTGGATTGTTCGTGTAACAAGCACCTTTTGAACTAATCACCTTTATCCTCAATATTCTCCACATTTATAGACAGCTTACCTTATACTTCCCAAGAAAATGATTAAAGCTTTTAACAAGAGTATGAGGCAATTTCTATGGTATGGTGATTTGGCCAAGAAGTTTAAAGCTAAAGTACATTGGAGTGATGTTTGTAGAACTAAGTAAGAAGTGGGTCTCGGGATTATCCCTATTAGCCTTATATCTAAAGTTTGTCTTGCTAAGAGGGTCTGGCATACTTTTATTGATAAGAAGGAATTGTGGGTTCAATAGACTAAGGAATACACCATTATATGCTAAAATTTATGGTAGATTATATAAACATGGATACTGCTTGGATAATGCAACAACTACTTAAGCTGAGACTAACTCTGAACTCCACATTCTTTCATCAAGTAGATAAAGCAACCTTACCATGATGGTTTGAAAATTGGGTAAAAATAGTTTCCTTGCATATGCACCCTAACTATGAGAACATGAGGCATATTTTTCTTACAAACGTCATAGTGACTAAAATTATCATAGGCAATGAATTGATTAGAAACTCTAAAGCTACTATGACCTTCTGGGATATTTTTTCGAATACCTACACTCAATCATCCCTTGGAGATTGTCAGAAATAAAGCTTGTAGGAAGTTATTGGTAAACCTCATACTCTTAGTCAGATGGTCCAATTTACCCTGATTTCCTTAATGATTATCTAAGGAATCCTTTCTATAGCTTGTGATCCTTAATAGGATTTCCACCCTTGATAGATTTAAGGGAGTTCGAATGAAAAATTTCTAGTGTTGTTTATGTAAGGAAGTCAATGAAACAAGGGACCACCTATTCTTCGAGTGCTCATACTCTTAACTTCCTATGGGTAGAGATCCAAAGGCTATGTAACCATCACATAGACTTAGAGGAGTGGGATCAAATCATGGAGTAGGTTGGAAAAGTTTCTAATTTGCCTTAGGATTATCATCTAGTATTCAAGCTCTATTTTAATTGTGTATGTATATGATTTAGAGGGAGAGGAATAATGTTTTTACATGGTGTTACTGCTAAAAGCTATAAGGAATTTACAGTGTTTGTGATTACTTGGACAAGAGATATTATTCATGCTCGTTTATCTCTCCTCGATTGTTTGATTTCTTTGCTTTAAAATGAGATATTATGGGTGAAATAAGCTACATATAATTAGCATATAAGCCAATATCTGTACAAGTTATTATCTACATGTTGGAGGGAGCACTTGTTTGTTAGGTTTATTAGTCTAGTGTTCTAACATTCTGTGGGCTAGTATGTTAATAGGGTAGAACTTATGTTAAGCTTTAGATGCATTGAGCTCTTCTCTTAACTAGGATTGGAAACGTTGTAGCAATTCTAGTGTAAAGCAATTATTATATTTATTAATTTAATTTATTTTTCAAAAAAAAGCTTAAAGCTTAAGTAACATTTGGTCTCATACATATCATCATATAAATGATTGATCCAAATGTCAAAACATATGGAACATATTCATTTTATCTCTCTCTTCTTGTGTCTTAGGACATGTACTATTAAAGAGAGAAATCTCATATGACATAGGTAAGATTCTTCTCTTGGAATTCTTCATACTAGAATTCTTTATATGTACGTAAATTGAGATAAACTAAGCAACCTCTTTAATCTATCTCTACAAATCATTATACCCAGTGTATAGGCTGCTACTCTAATATCCTTCATGAAGATGTTCTTAGATAACTATATTTTAACAACTAAAGTATAGATATGTCATTTCCAATAAGTAATATGTCATCCATATAAAGCATTGGAAAAATGACTGCATTCTTACTTACTTTCTTATAAATATAGGATTTATCCACATTTTTTTATAAAATTAAACTCATTGGTTGTCTCATCAAAATGGATATTCCAATTCCATGATGCTTGCTTTAGTCCATAAATAGACTTTTACAACTTGCTTACCAATATGGAAATTATTTAGATTCAAAATCTTCATGTTCTATCACATAAACATCCTTTATCCCATTGAGAAATACTATTTTCATATTCATTTGCCAAATTTCATTATCATAATATGCAACTATATCTAATAAAATCCTTATGTACTTTAATATTACTATTGGCAAAAAATTTCATCATAATCAACTCCTTGTTTTTGTTTAAAACCTTTTGTCACTAGCCTTACTTTATACATATGTACATTTTCATTCATATTAGTTTTTCTCATAAAAATCCACTTACACCTAACAGATACTGTTGAACTAAGGAAGGTTTCAACCTTAGTTTTGATGATAACAAAACATGATTATTTACTAATGATTTAAGTTTATGTTGTGAGATTTATAGATAGATGTATTTCATTATGAATTCAACGTGGAAAGTTTAAGCTTAGAGGCCAAATTGCAAGGGAATGGAAGGAAAAACATTAAGCAAGTTCCAAGACCTTAGTTAGGTGGTTTTGAATGTATTTGTAAGTTCTATTTATTGTTCAATTAATCTAAGGGCTCAATTCTATCATACTTTACATAAAACTTTTTAAAAAGTTGTATAAATTTTCATTCAATAGGTCAATTCATGTTTTTTAATTCACTGAATCATTTTAGTTATTCATATAGTTTCAAAATATGTTTTTAAACCTATTTGAAGTCATATTTAATGTTTAGTTAAGGTTTAGAAAGGTTTGTACCATATTTGAGTTTTCTGTGCCATCAACAGTGGGTGGATAAGGCTTCAATGATGTCTATCCAAAGGGCCATTTAACCTTGTCTATCCAGGACATAAACAATAGTTGTCAAAGACCTCAACGACACTGTTTAGCTCTCTAGGAACCACCATTGAGGTTTCTAGCAAGTAATGGCTAGTTTTCACTTTCAAGTTTCAATGACTTTTTGTATCTTAAATGGTTAGTTTTTGCTCCTAACATCTCTAGCCCCTTTCTAACCCTATAAATAATATTCCTAAACATTTCTATACGATCTTTATGCTCTCTAAACAAGTTCACAAGTTCAAAATCTGTTAAACAACAAAGTTACCACTATTTTTGTATTTCTTACTCCAATCTTAGTTTTCTTCATTCTAATCTATTTATGCGTGGTTAAAATTTTTGTTCTTAGTTTGTTTAAGTGTTCAAGAGGTTTTTTTTAAAATCAAAGTTTGGTATTTTTGGGTGCTTATTTAGTTTGTTTCAAGTTTAAATTACATATACATCAAAACTATCAATGTTATTGATATTCTTGTTTTAATTTCTGTTTTGACTATCTAAATCTATTTATGAATGTTCAAATATATTTTTCTTACTTTTTTAAGTGTTCAAGAGTTTCATTCATGCATCATTAGGTATTTATGTCAGCAGATTCAAGCTCATAAAGTCATAAAGATCATAACTGTCTATTTTTTCATGTTCTAACATCCTTTCACATATTTGAGTGTCTTAATCCAAATGTGTTGCTTCCAAATTGATATATTCTTTTTGTTCAAGTTCTCAAGGATTTCATTAATTATATAAATGAATTTTTAGAATTTTATTTTAGTGTTTGAAAGCATCTATAATCTCATTTATCAAAATTGTTCAGATTTAGTTTATATCATCTTTAACTTAACCATTCATCATATATACACATTTTTAGTGGTTGAAATATGCCATATTAAGTTTTTTTTTTAGCTTTCAAATGCATCACTGTTTCATCATTTCATTTATTGAAAGTAAAGAGCCCTTCATTTAATTGAATTTTAAGTGGATCAGCTCTTTAGGTGTATATTGTTATTTAAAAAGGATTATTGAATCATTTAGTTACTTAATCTTATAAAGGCTCATTTTTTTTCTACAAAATATTTGTCAAAAAGTTGCTCTTTATCTTTAACAAGAAGATTGTAAAGGTTACTCTTCACCTTAGAAGAATATTGCACTTTTTTTATTAGTTAGTGGAATTTATAACAAGTAGTTGGAGAAAGGATGTAGTCTATCTTTGGCATTGGCAAACCTCTATAAATCTTAGTGTTCCTCTCTTTCCCTTGTCTCTTTAATTTTATACTCTTGTGGTTGATTTATTATCGATTGAACTTGTTCCATTTGCATAAGCATAACGTATCATATTAGTTTGAATATTAATTTGGTGATTGCATTTAGAACGAATTAGTTTAGGTGGCTAGTTTAATTAGTTTAGAAATTTTTAATCACTTAGTTCAACCCCCTCTTGAGTGCCTTTTAGAGCTTACAATTAGTATCAGAGATTAAGTCTTACAATTGCATAAGTTTCTAACAAAATTATGAGCGAACATCCATTATGGCATATTTGATAGGTTCATCTAGTCATGAGGATCAAAATGTTAGTAACACACCCTTTTTCGATGGAAATGATTACTTATATTGGACAAGTAGGATGGAGTTTTTCCTTTAAGCAAAAAAATTTAAATTATAAGATATAGTGAGTAAAGGGGTATACATGCCCACTAAGATGGTGAATGGTTAAAGAGTTCTTATGGTAAAGGAAGAGTATAATGTAGAGGATAAGGGATTAGTTTCACTAAATAGTAGAGTCGTTTATTTTTAATTATAAGATATAGTGAGTAAAGGGAGATACATTCCCACTAAGATGGTGAATGGTTAAAGAGTTCTTATGGTAAAGGAAGAGTGGAATGTAGAGGATAAGGGATTAGTTTGACTAAATAGTAGAGTCATTTATTTTTTAAATATGGATTAAGCATAAATAAATTCAATAGAGTGTCTATGTGTGAAATGGTTAGAGAAATTTGGCTTACATTGGAATTTACTAATGAAGGTACTAACCAACTAAAGGAAAGTAAGATTTCGTTACTCATTTATCAATATGAGTTATTTTCCATACATTATGATGAAAGTATTGCTGACATGTATACTAGGTTCATTGACATCATAAATGCATTAAACGGTCTAACAAGAACAATTCAAATGTTGAACTTATTATAAAAATTTTGAAATCTTTACCAAAATAAATGGAGACAAAGGTAACCACCATTTAAGAGGCTAAAAACCTTAACATTTTACCTTTGGATAAATTGATACATTCTTTGCTCACACATGAGATAATGATGGAGTCAAAAGAAAAAAAAGAGGAAGGTTTATCAAGAAGAAAGAATTTGGCATTTAAAGCAAAGAAAGAGGAGTCTAGTGAAAAGGGGAGCTCTTCAAATGATAATGATGATGACATAGCTCTCCTCACTCAAAAGTTTAAGAAATTTTTAAAGAAAAAGGCATACTTTAAGAAAAGAGAAAAAGGTAAGAATGATTACAAGTGAAAATCTACTAATGTTATTTATTTTAAATGTAGGAAACCGAGCCATTTGAAGATACATTACCTACTTCTCAAGTAAAATGAAAATGATGCAAGAAGTAACAAAAAAGAAAAAAAAGTAAATAAAGGATAAGAAGGGAAAGAAATATTTGAAGGCTTTGTGGGAGATGGAAAGTGATGCAAAAAGTGACAAATATGAAAATGAAAGTGCTAAAATTTGTCTCATGACTTTGGAAGATGAGGTAACATTTTCTTCCCAATCTAATGATAATGATAATAATGAATTAGAAGTAGGTTTGAGCTATGATCAGCTAGTTAAGTGTTTAAAACGTGCTACTTTAAAAAGGAAGAACGTATCTTCCAAATATAAGGATTGTTTTAAATTTAGTTGATAAACATAAGCCAGAGAATGAGAGATCATTGAATGATTAGTTGATAAACATAAGGTAGAGAATGAGAGAATGTTAAATGATATGCATGCTTTAAAATCTAAGAGTATAGATCTTATTCATGATAAGAAGAAGATGATGGATGAAAATTATTCTTTAGAGAATGAGGTAAAATGTCTTAAAGAATCCTTAGAAAAGTTTGCTAAGGGAAAAGAAAATTTGCATAAGATTCTAAGGGTCTAAAAGGCTTTTAATGATAGGTGTGGCTTAAGCATCACTCAAGGGTATGGAACATCTAATGTCAAGACTATTTTTATGAAAGGAAAGAGTTTAGATGAAGAGCATGTTCCTAAGCCATCTTTTGATAATGGTGCATCATTTTTTAAAACTCAATCTATGAACATTCATCATACCTTTATGTATTCATTAAGATTTATATCTAGGGAAAATGTGCATGCTCTTAAGAAAAGACATAACTTTTTTACAAATGCAAAATCAAAACACAATACATATAGGCCACAATCCATACATATTCAGCCTACATATTCACATGAACATCCTATGCATACTCATGGATCACAAAATGAACATTCTTTAAGATCTATATCTAGGAAAAATATGCACGCTCCCAAGAAAAGATATAGCTTCTTTACAAATTTAAAATCAAAATACAATACATATAGGCTACAATCCATGCATATTCAACCTACATATTCACATGAACATCCTATGCATACTCATGCATCACAAAATGTTTCTTAAACTCATTTTAGGCCAAGATTTCAAAAAATAAAAAACTATAGAAATGTTGCATTAAGATTTGTATATAGAAACAACTTTAGACTAAAATTGCATTTTATAATTATTGTGATTATTGTGGTAGGTTTGATAACTTAAGAAAATTTTTGTTTTGATAAATTATCTAGATTTTCTAATTTGCCGAAAGCTATTGAAAGCTAAAAAGGTATCTAACTCCCAAAGAACTAAATTAATATCAACACCTAAAGTGAAATGATTTTCTTTCTTTTGTAGGATTTCAAAAGGAGCACATGGCATGAAGATAGTAGTTGCTCTAGGTATGACAGGAGATGCCTCTCAGTTGATTCTTTAAAGAATAGAGATGGTGATTATGTCATTTATAGAGACTAAGAGAAAAATAATTGTCATTGGTAAAGTTGATAAGATTAGCACCATCATTGATATTTTGTTTTTAGTAGAAGGTTTAAAACATAATTTGTTAAGTGTGAGTCAATTATATGATAAAGGTTTTTAAATAATGATTAAAGGAATATCATTCATAGTCTTTAAAGTGATAGATAATTGCATTATTTTTGTTAGTAAGAGAGAGGGAAACATTTATACTATTTATTTGAATGATCTCTCTAACTACAATGTTAAGAGTTTGATTTCCATAATTAAGATGGTGTAGGAGGCTAGGTCATACTAGTATAGAGCATGTTTCAAATCTTTGCAACAAGGAACTAGTGAGTGGCCTACCAAGAATGAAGTATGAATAAGATAGAATTTGTGATGCATGTCAAATAGGCAAGCAAACCAAGGCTTCATTCAGGAAGATAAATATGGCAACATTTTCTAGACCTTTAAAATTATTGCATGTGGATTTGTTTGGACCATCTAAAATTGCAAGTTCATATGGTAAATTATATGCATATGTAATTGTTAATGATTATAGTAGGTTTACATAAGTTATGATTCTTGCTAGTAAAGATGAATGCATAAGATCTTTTATTAAATTTGCTAAAGAGTTTAATTGGAAAATGCTACATGATTACTTTAATTTGAAGTGATTAAGGTAGAGAATTTGAAAATGATTTGCTTGATGTATATTATGAAAAAAAATGATATTTTTTATAACTTTTTTATTTCTATAAACCCTTATAAAATGGAGTTATTGAGAAGAAGAATAGAACTATAAAAGAAATGGCCAGTATTGTTAAACAAATGGAGGTTCCAATCATAATTTTGATGATAATAAAACATCACTATTACTAATGATTTGAGTATGAATGGTGAAATTTAAAGATAGGTTATTTTAAGATGATTCCATATGTAAAGCTTAAAGTTTGAAGGACTAAGATGAAGCTAAAGAAAGAATAAAACATATGGAAACTACAAGACCTTAGTTAGGGTATCTTGCATGTAATTGTAAGTTTCACTTACTGTTCAATTGATCTAGGGGCTCATTATTGATCATGCATTGCATGTAGTTCATTTTAAATTGGATGAAACTTCATTTCATTGCAAATCCATCTTTATGAAGTTTTTAAAATCATATTGATGTGTTTTATGGTCTCATATTATGTCTTGAAACTTGTTTTAAGTCTTATTACATGTTAGGTTGTTGTTAGGAATTGATTTAAATTGAATTGAATCAAATGTATACATGGTTTGGAGTAAAACGGCGGCCTTTACAAGAGTAAAATGGTGTCGATTTACTCTAAGACACCCGTCATTTTAGTCCATGACCAACAACTCTAAGTTTTCTTATTTATATTTAATTTAAACTAAACCCTAATTTGTTTATGTAAAGTCACAAGAAGCCACATTATAGAACCTATCAGCCTCCTAGACCTCTATAAACTCAGAAAACATGTTTTTAAGCTCTCAATTCAAGGATTGAAAGATAAAAACATCTTCATCTTTTCAAAGCTGCCAATATTGCATTGTTTTATTCTCTCTCAACTTTATCATCTCTTATTTGGTTGTTTAATTTACGAGCTTGATATTTTCTATTAGAAAAAGTGTTTATTTGTCTGTTTAATTATAGTTTCAATTTTTTAGTTGGTTATTTTGATAGATTAAAGCCTTACCTCTCTACTATATTGAAACAGGTTCTATTAGATGTTAAGCAATATCGAGGTATGATTGGTAGCTTATTATATTTGACTGCTAGTAGACCTGATATCATGTTTAGTGTATACTTGTGTGATAGATTTTAGTCAAGTCCTAGAGAGTCTCACTTATTGGCTGTTAAAAGAATTTTGAGATATTTGGAAGGTTCATCATCTTTAGGTTTATGGTATCTTAGAAATACATTATTTGAGTTAGTTGTCTATTCAGATACTGATTATACTGGTAGTTTACTAGATAGAAAGAGCACATCTGGTACTTGTCGATTTCTAGGTCATGCATTAGTTTCATAATTTAGTAAAAAGCAACATTCAGTAGCTTTATCTACAGTTGAAGCCAACAATGTAGCGGTTAGTAGTTGTTGTACACAATTTCTTTGGATTAGGCAACAACTTTAAGATTATGACATGGAAATAACAAAGATACCCATTAGGTGTGATAACACTAGTGCCATTTATCTAATTAAAAACTCAATTCAATATTCAAGAACTAAACATATTGAGATAAGGCATCACTTTATAAGAGATCATGTGCATAATGGTGATATTGAATTAGAATTTGTTGACACATACTACCAATTAACCAATGTGTGATGATAGGTTTTGCATGATAAGGAGAGAACTAGGCATGATTAATGGTGTATCCCTTTGATTATTCTATGTTTATGACAATTTTACCCCTCTTGCTTAAAGTTATTTTTATTCTTTTTTATGATGTAAAAAAGGGGTAGACATGTATATGATATTTAAAATCTTATGATTTACGGATTACCTATATTGAGGGGGAGCTTTACAAATTTGATGCATGAATTAAGGGAGAACATTATTAGTAGTTTTTAGCATGATTAAAGATATGTGATATGAATTTGTCTTCTTGAAATGTGTTTTATTCCTTATATGATATCACATGTTTTATTATCATAAAAAAGGGGGAATTGTTGAATCAAGAGAGGTTCCAATCTTAGTTTTTATGATAACAAAACATCACTATTACTAATGATTTAAGTTTAAATGGTGAAATTTAAAGATAAGTTATTTCAAGATGATTCCATATGTAAAGCTTGAAGTTTGAAGGACTAAGATGAAGATAAAGGAAGAACAAAACATATGGAAGCTACAAGACCTTAGTTAAGGTGTCTTGCATGTAATTTTAAGTTTCACTTACTGTCCAATTAATCTACAGGCTCATTATTGACCATGCATTACATGTAGTTTATCTTAAGTTATATAAAACTTCATTTCATTGTAAATCCATCTTTGTGAAGTTAATTGAATCATGTTAATGTGTTTTATGGGCTCATATTATTTCTTGAAACTTTTTTAAGTCTTATTACATGTTAGGTTGTTTGGAATTTATTTGAATTGAATTGAGTCAAATGTGTTCATGGTTTGGAGCAAAATGGTGACCTTCACAAGAGTAAAATGGTGCCATGTTACTTCAAGACACCCGCTGTTTTAGTCCCTGACCAATGGCTCTAAGTTTTCTTATTTAGATTTAATTCAAAATATAATTTGTTTATGTAAAATCACAAGCAACCACATTATAGAACCTATTAGCCTCCTAGACCTCTCCAAACTCAAAAAACACATTTTCAAGCTCTCAATTCAGGGATTGAAAGATAAAAACATCTTCATCTTTTCAAAGTTGCCAATATTGCACTGTTTTGTTATCTCTCAACTTTATCATATCTTATTTGGTTGTTTAATTCACGAGCTTGCTATTTTCTGTTAGAATAAGTGTTTATGTGTCTGTTTAATCATAGTTTTGATTTTTAAGTTGGTTATTTTGATAGATTAAAGCCTTATCTCTCTATTATATTGAAACAGGTTCTATTTCTTCTTGTTTGAATTAGATATTGATTATCGACACTTTAAATTGTTTCAAAAATTCTGAGATTATGTGTTTCTATTTTCTTAAGGTTCCTAGAAGTTGTTTGATTTTTTTTTCAATTTTTGAAAAATTACTTCTTAGGTTTAAAGCCTGTTCTTTTCAGAAGTCTCGAGCTATCCCTAATTTTTTGTCTTAAATTTCAATGTTTTTCTAGACAACTTAATCAGTTTTTAAAATCCTAGGAAATTTATTTTTTGGTTCCTTACGTTTCCTATAGTTAGCTAAATACTCAATTCACCCCCCTCTTTAGTGTCTCTAGGGCTTACAAGAATTAGGTTAAATGAATGTTGTGTTTCTAAATATTTTTTAGTGGAAGTTGTTGTAAGTGCGTGTCATATATCCAATAGGGTTTATATAAGACCTTACATGAATAAAACTTCATACCAACTTTCGTATGGAAAAAAAATCAAAGGTAAGCTATTTTATAGTATTTGGTTATAAATGATTTATTTTAAATACTAGAGATAATTTGGGTAAGTTTGATGTTAATCGGAAGAAGGCATATTTGATGATTTTTCTTTTACTAGTAAAACTTATAGGGTGCTTAACTAAAGGACTATAGTGATTAAAGAGACAATGCATGTTGTGTTTGATGAATCTAACCCTTTTGATGTTAAGAAGAGTGTTGATGATCAAGATATAGGTTTTATCTAAGGATTTGAAGAAAATAAATTTAGAAAAGTAAAAGGAAGACACCTTAAATACCCAATCTTCATATAATGAACCAATTGTTGAATCAAGTGAGGAAGTTAGGAGAGATGAAAGCTTACTTAGAGATTGAAGATTTAAGAAAGACTATCCTTTAACCAAATTATAGGTGAAATAGGAAGAGGTGTAACAACTAAATCAACTTTTAAAGATTTGTCTCATATGGCGTTTATTTCCAATATAAAGCCTAAAATCATAGATGACACTTTAGATTATGAAAGTTGGATTTTATTCATGAATGAAGAGTTAAACTAATTTGAAAGAAAAAAATTATGGACCTCAGTACCTAAGCCTAATGATCATCAAATTATTGATACTAAATGTGTCCTTAGAAACAAGCTTGATAAAGATGGAAACATAGTGAGAAATAAGGCTTGATTGGTAGCTAAATTGCACCCATAGCAAAATTAGAGGCTATAAGACTACTTTGGAAATTGCATCCTTTATGGATTTTAAGTTATATCAAATGGATGTCAAAAGGACATTTCTTAATGGTTTCATTTAAGAAGAGGTGCATGTAGATTAACCACCTAGTTTTTAAAAACAAGATCCACTAAACCATGTTTATAAGCTTTAGTAGTCTAAAACAAACTCCTAGAACTTGGTATGAGAGGTTAAATGCATTCTTAACTCAAAATGATTTTTCCAAGGGTAAGGTAAATACTACTCTCTTTATTAAGAATGATCATGATGATAATTAGATTGTGCAAATTTATGTTAATCATATCATTTTTAGAGCTATCAATAAGAGATTATATTAAGAGTTTGCAAGTTGTATAAGTAGAGAGTTTGAGATGTGTATGATGGGAGAGCTTAATTTCTTTCTATGCTTGCAAATTAAGCCAATAAAAGATGATATTTTCATTAGTCAAGCCAAATAAACTAAGGAACAGCTCAAAAGGTTTGTTATGAACTAAAAAAAAAAAGGGGAACCCCCACAAATGTTACTATTGAGTTGAACAAGGATGAGGAAGGAAACCCAATAGATTCCAAGTTGTATATAGGTATGATAGGTAACTTGTTATATCTTACCATTAGTAGACTCAATATTATTTTTAATGTATGTTTGTATGATAGATTCCATTTAAGTTCTAAAGAGTCTCATTTATTGACGATTAATATAATTTTGAGGTATTTGGCCTATTCATCATTTTTAGGTTTGTGGTATCTTAAAAAGCATTCATTGATTTAGTTAGTTATTCAGATGCAGATTATACTAGTAGCTTATTAGATAGAAAGAATACTTCTAACACTTGACAATTTTTAGGTCATACATTGGTTTTATGGTTTAGTAAGAAGCAAAATTCGATGGCTTTATCTAATGCTGAATCGGAATATATAGCGGCCGTTAGTTGTTGTACACAAGTTCTTTAGATTAGGCAACAACTTAGAGATTATGACATGGAGGTTATAAAGGTTCCTATTATATGTGATAACACTGGTGTCATTTTACCTAATCAAGAACTCAATTCAACATTCAAAGACTAATCATATTGAGGTAAAATATCATTTCATAGGAGATCATGTGTAAAATGGTGATATATAATTGTAGTTTGTAGATACACAACACCAATTAGCTGATATCTTTACTAAACTAATTAGTGATGATAGGTTTTACATGACTAGGAGAGAATTAAACATAATTCAAAGTGTATCTCTTTGATTCTTATGTGTTTATACATGTTTTTCCCCTTTAATTTATGTTTTCATACATGTTTTTCCTCTTTTTGATGATGTCAAAAAGGGGAAAAGATGTGTGTGATGTTAGTTTTTATCATTAAGGAGGAGTCAAACTTTTTTTGGCATTTTTTTTAGTTTATGTGATTTAGTACATAACATGCACATTATAAGTTAATTTGTGTCTTGTAATGCAAAATATACATATTCTTTGCTTATATGTTCCTTTTATGGTTTAGTGCTCCTACATGTGTTATTGCATATATTTAAGGGGGAACTTGAGTTATTCTAATAAATGAAGTACCGAAGAGTATAAATTATGTGACGTTTGGTTTTAAATGAGATTATGTTTTTTTTATAGTAACGTGTATACTTTGACATGTTTAATTTGTTTCTATTGTCTAATGTTGCATGTTTTTATCAATAACAAAAGAGTGAGATTATTGAATCAAAGGAGGTTCCAATCTTAGTTTTAATGATAATAAAACATGATTATTTACCAATGATTTAAGCTTATATTGTGAAATTCAAAGATAGGTGTATTTCATGATGAATTCAATGTGGAAAGTTTAAACTTAGAGGCCAAATTTCAAGAGAATGGAAGGAAAAGCATTAAACAAGCTCCATGACCTTAGCTAAGTAGTTTGGATGTGTTTGTATTTCTTACTTATTATTTAATTGATCAAAGGGCTCAATTCTATAATACTTTGCATATAACTTTTAAAAAGTTGCATAAATTTTCAATACATAAGTCAATTCATGTTTTTGAAGTCATTGAAATATTTTGGTCATTCATATAGTCTCAAAATATGTTTTACAACGTGTTTGAGCTCACACTCAATGTTAGGTTAATGTTTAGAAAGGTTTATATCATGTTTGAATCATTTTTTAAGTTTTTTAAGCCTTAAAAAATTGATGGATAAGGCTTCAACGGTGCTTATTAAAAGGGTCATTTAACCCCTGTTTACCTAGGAATTAAACTGTGGTTTTCAAAGACCTCAATTATACTGTTTAGCTTTCCAGGAATCATCGTTGAGGTTTTTGACAAGTAACGGCAACTTTTGCATTCAGGTTTCAACAGCTTTTTGTATCCTAAATGGCTAGCTTTTGCTCTTAAGGTCTCCAATCCCTTCCTAGACCTATAAATAATAATCCTAAACATTTTTATCAGATCTTTTTCCTCTCTAAACAAGTTTACAAGCTCAAAATCTTTCAAATACCAAAGTTACCTATGTTTTCGTGGTTATTGCTTCAATATCAATTTTCTTCATTCTAATCTATTCTTGGTAGTTAAAATTATTGTTCTTAGTTTGTTTAAGTGTTCAAGAGGTTGTTTGATCAAAGTTTGTTATTTTTAGATGCCTATTTAATTTGATTCAAGCTTATATATATATATATATATATGAAACTATCACTATTATTGTTGTTCTTATTTTAATTTCAATTTTGACTATCTAAATCTATCTTGGAGTGTTCAAATCTACTGCTTTTAGTTTTTTGAAGTGTTCAATAGTTTCATTGATCAATTTCGTGCATCATTAGGTGTTTATATTGGCATATTCAAGCTCATACAGCTATAAACACCATAAATGTCCAATTATGTATGTTCTAGCATTATTTCACATATTTGAGTGTTTTCATCCAAATTTGTTGCTTCCAAATTACTATATTCTATTTTTTTTAAGTCCTCAAGGGTTTCATTGATTATATAAGTGAATTTTTATATGATTATTTTAGTATTTGGAAGCATTTATAATCTTATTTATCAAAACTTTCCAGATCTAGTTCATATCATATTTAACATAAGTATCCATTACATATACATATTTTTAGTGATTCCAATATGCCATATTAAGCTTGTTGAGCTTTCAAATGCATCATTGTTTCATCATTTCATTTATTGAAATCAAAGAGCCCTTAATTTAATTGATCTTTAAGTGTGACCCCTTTTTAGGTGTATATTATTACTTGAAATGGGATTGTTGAATTATTTAGTTGTTTAATTTTGTAAAGGCTCCTCTTTAGTATAAAAAGATTTGTCAAAAGTTTCTCTTCACCTTCAACAAGATGATTGTGTCTTGTAACTGTTGCTCTTGACCCTAGAATAAGAGTAATAGTTAGAGAGAAGACGTAGCCTATCTTTGGAGTAGGTGAACCTTTATAAAATTTGGTGTTCCTTTCTTTCCCTTCTCTCCTTGATTTTATGCTCTTATAATTAACTTATTATTTATTGAACTTGTTTTATTTGCATAAGCATAACATATCATATTATGTTGAATATTGGTTTAATGACTATATTTAGATTGAATTGGTTTAGGCGATTAGTTTAATTAGTTTATAAAATTTTAATCATTCAATTCACCTCCCTTCTCTTGAGTTCCTTTTAGGCTTACAAGTACAACACCTTTAAGTGCATCCATTAAAGCATACTTGGTTAGTGTACATGAACTCCATTTCGAGTTTTATGACTTTTTACCATTTTAAGGAATCAATGTTTGACACTATTTCCTTAAAATTAGTAGGCTTATCATCCATAAGTAAAATATCGTCACTCTTTCTTTTAATATATATATATCTAATCTAATAGGAGGACGACATATCCTATTAGAGTATCATGGGCTATTTGTTTCTTCAATCATTAGTTATACATTTGATGTATCAACTTATGGTTCTAATTCCATTTGGATGTAATTTTATAGTTTTGGAACTTCTCTAAGTCAACCCCCACTTCCATTACTTTCTTTAAGAATAAATTCTCTTTCTAAGAATGTAGTATATCTTAATACAAATACCTTTTACTTAAAAGGATGATAAAATTGATATTTAAAACTATCCTTTTAGATATCCTACAAATTTACATTTATCTTATTGAGCTTCAAGCTTATCAAACATTTCATGCTTCACATAAGTGTCACATCCTCATATCTTTTAATTATGACAACTTTGGTCTATTATCAGTCAATATCTCATATGGATTCTTGTCAACAGATTTTTTAAAAAAATTTGTTTAGAAGGTAAATAGCAGTTGCAAAGGTATATCCCTAAAATAAGATGGAAGAACTACATGATTCATTATAGAAAATATCATATATAATAAAGTATGGTTTCTCCCCTTAGAAACTCTTTTGTGTTGTGATGTTCTAGGTGGAGCCCATTGTGAGAGAACCATTCTCTTGTAAGTAACAAGAAATTCATGGTCTAAGTACTCACCACCTTGACCAAATCTAAATTTTTTAATACTCTTACCAATTTATTTCTCTACCGAAAGTCTAAATTCTTTGAACTTTTCATATGTTTCAAACTTGTGTTTCATTAAATCACATAATAATATATTAAATGATCATCTTTGAATGTAATGAAATAGGTATATCTACATCTAACTTGAGTAGTTATAGGGCTACATGCATTTAAATTTATAAACTTTGGTAATTCATTGACACGTTGTCCTTTTCTGCTAAAGGATAGTTTACTCATGTTAAACAATAAACAAGATTCATAAGTTTCATATGATTCATAATCAAAAGGATCTAAATATCCTTCTTTACATAATTTTATGAATCATGTTTCATTGACATGATCTAACCTACAGTGCCATAAATAAAATAAATTTTGGTTACTTATTTTCTTTTCTTACTATTTATGTTAAATATTGACCTTTTAAGATCTAATTCATACAAATTCGTTATAAATAAACTAGATCTATAATATACATTGTTTTTATTCTTTATTATAAAAATAAATCCATTCATATCCAAACATAGTATAGAAATTGTGTGTCTTATAATTATTGGAAAATAATAATAAAATTTTAATTCAAGTTCAAGGTCAGAAGACAAAGCTAAGTTACAAGTTCCTACAGTTAATGTAGTAATTTTTACTCTATTGCCAACTTGTAGATCTACTTCACCTTTTCTTAACGATCTAATATTCGTCAATACTTACACATTATTACAATTGTAAGAACTACAATTGGTATGTAATACCTAAAATTGCAAAACAAAAATAGAAAGATTGATTTCAGTTATAAACTTACTTGATGATGAAGTTACCTTTAACTTCTTCTCCATCATACTAGCAAGATGTGTATTGTAATTCCTCTTCTAAAGTCCAGCTACTTCACTTTAGAAATAGATACCCTTATCATTCTTATTCTTTTTGACATTATTGATTAGCTTTACTAATTTAGTAGAAACATTATATTTCTTTTTATTATTCTTCTCAAGGGATTTACTCCTATTCTTAAGAGAAGAGCCAAAAATAGAAACAGAACTAGATTCCTTTTTAAGGCATCTGTCAGTGGTTTTAAGCTACAAACTTTAGCATGTTAAACAATAATGGCAACGTCACATCCTTTTGGTTCATGCATGTTAAATTTCATTATGAACTACAAAAAGCTTGGTAGGGACTAGAGCATTAAGATCTTGTTTTGTAAAGCTTTCATTTTTACTTTTGATTTCTTATTTTTCTAAATACAAAAAAATAGTACAACAATAAAAAAAACACTAAGACAATACAAAAACTGAAAAATAGCACAGAAAAAAATAAAATCAATAAAAACACACAAAGATGACAACTAAAAACCAATGTTGTAAAAATCGGACCGGACATCGAACCGATAAAGGAAGGGGTTAAAGGTTTAAAGGTTCAACCGGTATAAAATTGTTATAAAATCAATATTGAACCGGTGTAAAATAATGAGATGTATAAATTATTAATCTATTTTTTATTAATCTTTTACTAAATTATAATATCAAAAATATATTATATTAAAATTTTTTATTTTAAATAAAAATATATAAAATAAATTATAAAATAAATAAATAATATCATATAAAATTAAATAAAAATAAAAACAATAGATTTAATAGATAATAAAAAAGTAAAAAAAGGTTGGAAGAGTGGGCTAAAATTAAAAATAAAAAAAAGTGAAGAGGAGTGAGTTGGGTTGGATTGAGATGAGAAGGGTCAGACCAATGGGTTAAACCGATCCAACCGGTTAAATTAGTAACTTAAACTGGGTCGAACTGATTAAACTAACCGGTCCTACCCTTAACCCTTCAATTTTTAAATATAACGATTTTTAAATAAAACTGAACTGGTAAACCGACCAGTTTTGGTTTAATCGGATCGAACTGACCGATCCGGTCCAATTTTTCAATCATTGGTTAGTACAACATTTTATTATAATTGATAGCAAAATGTTAACTTAATATTCTTGAAATATTGTTAAGAAGAAAAATCTGTAAAATGTAACTTATCATAAGTTGAAGATCAATAAGTATGTCAACAATTTATACAAAAAAAAATTACAATGTCAAAATGAAAACAAAAAGACCTAACTGTAGAAAACATAATGAACATAGATTTAGAACAAATATATATTTTAGTCAAAATACAATTAAATATATGAGACTTAAATTCTAACTTTAATTGATAATATTATAATGAGTTAATAGTAAAAAAAAAATGATTAATCTTTACATATTTTTTCAGTTAAGTGATCAATCTTTTAAAATTTTAATTGAGTGATTAATGTTTGAAAAGTTAACTAAATGAGTGATAAAGGTTGACGTTGTTAGTTATTAATTGACTGTGCTGATATGATCTGCATGTCATCTGACACGTGGCAAACAGGCGGTGACTCGACTCGACTCGACCCAAAAATCCTAATCTGACCCGACCCACTCTAACATTTTAGTTCTTTTAGTTAATTTTTTAAACGTTAATCAATCAATTGAAAATATTTTCTAAACTTAATCACTAATTTAAAAAAAAGTAAAAATGTTGATTAATAACCTATTTAAAATTTTTTAATATAAATTCATCTCATAAATGAATATTTTATATAATATTTATAAATACAAGTAAAGTATTTAATTATTATTAAACAAAAATAATATTAATAAATTTAAAATTGTATTCTTATAATAATGCATGTAAAATAATAAGTATAATGCATAATAGAAGATCAAGACAACAATTATAAGTAAAATTATTTTAAGTGATATTTAGAATATTTTAAAGATAGATTTTTATTGAATTTTTATATAATTTAAGTTCAATTTTTATAAGTTTAAACTTAATTTTAAAATTAAACTTAATTTATAAATTTATCTCTAAATCTCATACTCTTTAGTTTTTGAACTTACTCATATAAAAAAATAAATTTGAGGAAATTCTTAAAATTTTCTCAAATTTATTTTTTATATAATTTAAGTCATTTTAAATATTTTATTTATAAAATAAAAAATCTATAAAATTTATATTTATTAAGTTCTATTTTAAATTTTAATATAAATTTTCTTTTAAGTATATATAAAAGAGAATA
>JAOXYD010138420.1:0-10795 GCA_028565735.1 Pinacopodium congolense
GTCGTAAACTGCACTTTTATCTAAAATATTTGCATCAACATCTTCTATTACATTTAAATAAACTATAGATTAGTAATGTAAATTGTTTTCTAAAATAACATATACTTTAAAAATAAGATAACAACTAACCATTAGTAGACGTCCTTAATTCATTAATCATTAGAAATCTATTTTCTTTATAAATTGTCCTTTCAATTTCATTATAATTAAGATCAAGTGATAGTTCTTCTCCCTCGATAAAAAAAATCAGTATAGTCAATGCAATCAATATCAATTAGATCATGTGTTCTCTTCTTATTAAACGCACTAAATAAATAATTAAAAATTATAAAATTAAATAAAAATTAGAATTACTTGGAAATCAAATTCAATAGAAAAAACATGTTCTTAATCTTCAGATAATAAGTAATATAAACCCAATCATTAAGTCTTAATACTTTAAACAATTTCAATTTTTAGTAAGGATACATTCAAAAACTCTATAATGACGTTTATAACCTGATGTAGAAGCCATTTGAATATCGTTTGATGGCAAGTTTTCTCATTTGAGTCAACAAGCCTTAATAATCTTATAAGTGGAACAACAATCTTTATAATAGTTAAGGAAGTATCCTGAAATTTATTATCCAATAAAATAGTATAAAGTTCTTTTCCTTTCTCACTTAACATATGAATTTAAAAAGTTTTTGCTTGTCACTAAATTTTGAAGTACCTATTTGTGACCATAAGCACTTTTCAATGTTATAAATTTAGTTGTAAATTTCCTAGTAACAAGATGCACTATCTCAACCCAATTTTCGTATTTCTTAACTAAGGTAAAAAGGAAAAATGATTATATGTACAAACTGTGATCTTAGATGCACGTGAAGTAAGATTAGAGATATAAGACATATATCCAATATCTTTTAATATGAGATTAACATAATGAGCGGCATATAGAGACTAATAAATATTCTTATATTTTGATTCCAACAAGTATACAGTCAATACATAATTAGTTGCATTATTTATAACTAAGTGAACTACATTCTATGGTCCAAATTATTCAAAAATTTTAGAAATATTATAAGTAAAATATGAGCACTTCAGATGATCTTGAAGTGCATCTTGTTATTTCTCATCTAAATTTATACAAATATATAACCAACACACATTCTCCTTTCAAATCTTAAGGTGAAGATATATGAATCTCATAATAAGAAGGTGCCTTAAATCCAAGATCTTTTGTTGTTATGGCATCTATTACTTCTTGAAAGTAAGGTAAATCTAATGCATTCAAAGGAATATAATAATGATAAAACCATCTAGCTCAGACTCTTTTACAACATAAAATAAAGTTTTTATCATGCAAGTACTTTTTAAACTAAGTTAGGAACTATGAATACTTCTTACAAGAAAATAAGAATCTATATTAACATCAGTTTTTATTTTTCTTTTATCTAATTCTTGTACTTTAATCTCCAATAGAAACTTCATGAGGTTCTAGATTTTCCTTTTTATTTTTCATTTTTTCCTTTTAATAATTTTTAATCATCTCATGTATATCAAATGGTACTTATTTGCAAGAAGTAATATTACCTTTTATACTAGCAAGATGATATTTCATCCTATTAATTCCTATACCTTTAAACATTCTACCATATAACATAATTAATGTTTGACTAGTAAAAAAATAATTCCATATGAGAACAACTTTAGCACGAGCAAAGAATGTTACATTTTCCAAATCTTTTTCTAATAATTGAGTCTTCTCCATTATAATATCAACCTAAAAATATATAAAAATACTTAATTAATGTCTTATTAAAACTTTCTCCATTATAATATCAACCTAAAAAATAGACTAAAAATACTTAACTAATGTCTTATTGAAACTTTTACAATTCATCCATTATTTTCAAAATTCTATAATAAAAGAGATGAATACATAAAGACAAAAGAAAGTCAGAGAAAAAAAATCTAGCAGAGGGGCAAGATGTGACTAGAAGATGAGGGCGAGGCACGACTGAAGAAGAAGGTAGGATAAAAGCATATCTAATAGAGGGGAGAGGTGTAAATAGAGAGGGGCAAGGTGTGACTAGAGAGGGATTAGAGGAAAGCAAATATAGCATATGCAATTGGAGACAACAAGGTGAGACCAAGTTCAAGTTTCTGACATTTGGATGAGCAAGGATAAAAAACATAAAAAGCATAAACCTAAGCTTTGACAAAAGGAAAAAGAAGATAAATGGTCTAATCTATTGATTTTTAATCAATTAAGTTGGCTAGTTAGGCAAAAACCAATTTATTTTTATGTAACCGTCTAATCAATTGCTTCTAGATTAACTGAGTTGAGCTAACTTGTCAGGTTTGATTTTGTGAACATTACTCTCTCTAGTGGACAGATCTTCTTTAACAAGGTCAACAAGTCCCTTTCTTTGTTATTTCGTCCTCTTATTCACTATTTTACTTGATTTAATTTTTTTAATAATAATGTTAATTATTATTGATTTACTATTCTTACTACTGCATTGTTTTTTTTATACATAACCTAATCTACTATGAAGTTGAATTCAAATTTTCATTATATGCCAAGTTGAATTGTTTTATTCACAACATTAAGATTTGAAAGTAACAGAGGTTTCCACAACTATCTATGTTTGTGATGATATGCGATGATTTTAAGACATTAAATCTTCAGGAAATGGAACCAATTTTCAAAATTTTTATTTCTTTTTATGAATTTTTTATCATAGGAAAATCCTAAAAAAACTAGAAATTTGTCCCGCTATTAAGACCACATATGCATAACTAAAATGGGTTTTCGTTTATGTATAACATTTTTCTAAGGGAGTATATTAAAAGTTCTTACCTTGCTTTGAAGCTTAAATGCCACATACATAAATTAAAAATTTGAAAAAATCTTTTTTTTATTTGAGGAGAATGCAAGTTAATCAAGTTCTCTTCCATCATAAGCTGGCTAGTATATGCAACTATCAATAACTAGATTTTCTTCATCACTTAAGATAGACAAGATGATGTTCTTAAAATAGACTGTAATTCAAAATTTGTGAATTATTCATGGTTTCCTTAATTCCATGCATTTGCAGGTATTTCTCTTTTTCCATTTTAAGGATATCTTTTAATAAGCTGGTAAAAACTTTAGAGAGTAATTATTAGACAACTGTCCCAATTTGAGTTTTATAATTAGAAAGTTGATAAGATAATATTTGTTTGTAGGGATAGCTTACATGTTTTTCCTATTATCATTATACAATAAAGTAAATAGTAGGAATTTCATATTTTGGATTAACTCCTTTATAACCTCCTGCAATGTAGATTCCTTTTTAAATGAACCTATATGATGCCAAATCAGTTTTTAGGTGCCCTTATGTTTTCTATTTGGAAACCTTGTCCATTTTAATTTAAAAGAGAAGAAGAAGAGTAACATTCTATCTAAAACTTAATGAAATTGAGAGAAAGGAAGAGAATAATGAAAAAGCTTATAGAAATTAGGCTTTAAAAAAACTAGATAAACAAAGTACTCGGTTGCTAGTTCTTTGAAAAATGAATAATATAAGAGTTACAAAGTGTAGCATCCATCTAAAGTAAGTGACTTACATCTTTCGTTTCTATGAAAGTTCTATTATTGAAATGAATGGATTTCTCTTTTTGAATCTTTATGTAAGTTTTATGAGGACCCATCATTATTTGATCTTAATTTACGTATGCATACAAATACATTCATATTTGACTCTAATTGTTTTTTATTGGTAAATCTCGAGGTGAGTAGGTTCTAATTAAAGAAGCTTGTTACAAGCATTAGTTATCCTACTTGTGGATTGTTTCTTTGACTGTATGTACTAACAAAATTTTTCCTTTCAAATGGTTAACTTACCAATGGTTTTGTCATTAAATTTCCTTATTGCTAATTCTATAACATCTATTGTTCTTGTTACTATTTTAGATGTTGTTTATAAAGTATATTGGAGTTCGATTATAGGGGATTTTATTGAAGCATATTCATGCTATTATGTGAAGAAAAGGAACTAATATTGGTTTTTTTAGGAGTGCTAATAGGATTTGGTTGTGAAGTTAACCTATTGTAAGGAACCTAAGGTATTACCTTATACTAAATCCATATTAAAGCCAGACTGAAGTGCCTTCATCATGTTCTATTGTGAAGTAGACATTGAAGATAAGGAAGATAAAGAACTATACTTCAAGCTCACATATTATTCTGTGGCATTATTGGCATAGAACCTTAGAAATTCATTAGTTGCAACTGAAGGTTAATTTGATTTTCATAGGACCATACTTAAGGAATTTAAGGTTCTGTTTGCTTCATAGATAATATGAGGTTAAGGCATTTTTCCTTGTAGCAATGAAGACACAAGCTTAAGATGATTATTTGTATTGATAAAACCTATGATATGCTTTTCATAAGACTCTAATTTCTCTTTGAGGAAAGGCGTTGTACTACTTTTTGCAGCTTATAAAAATGGTAATATGCCCTCTAACATGGACTTAAACAATTTGAGTTTCTCAAGTTGTTCTGACTTAGGTTATTAGAGAAGAGAATCATGTTGACAAGTGTTATTATAGTATAAACTCCCAATAAATATTACAACATACTTGATGATGTCTTTAGAACAGATATGTGAGATTAATTACATTTTGCTCTCTTAAAGCAAGGTACTAGGTGGAAGAAGAGTTATTGATGGTCACTACAATGGTGGAAGAATAACTTTCAACCTACCAGTGAATGATAAGACATTTTTTTTCTTTAAAAATTTGTATACTTGTCCTTGGCCATTTACAACCATCACAATAAAAATTGTTGCTATAACGTGTATAAGATTTTTGCATTGTTAGTATAAAATTTTGTTATCTTTTGTATAAAGTAATGATATGGTTAAAATTTTTCTATAGTATATATAGAATGATGGTATGGTTTGTAAAAAGTGCTCTCGTACTTAATATAAAATTCTTGTATGATTTGTAAAGTGTTGGTATAATTAATATAATTAAAATTAGTGTAAAGTTCTAATATGGTTCGCATAATATGGAATATGTAATTTTGTCGATAAAACTTTAACTCAACCCATTTTCTTCCTAGCCCCATTCACCTAAAAGGAAAATACAAGAAGACTTTGTCAAATGATTTCAATACCATGGTGATATGTATTACACGAGCTCATAATATGGTTTGTTTAAAGAGGTGGCATGATGTGTTCAGGCATTATAGCTTTCTTTCAATGCAGTAATTTATTATGTATCAAGTAGCAGTATATCATATACATGATAGTGGTATAATTCATAGGTGATCGTAAAAGGATTTGCATAAATCATTGGAATATTATCTAATAAGGAATGGTGTTTTTGTATAATGATATCTAATTTTGGATTTAGGTGTTGTATTCCAATTGCCTAGTGGTTATTCAAATTGTAAATTATCATGGTTTGTATAAATTTCTTATATGGTTAAGGCATGATATGTTTTGTATAATATGGTGTTTAATTATTTTTCAACTAATAGTAGACTTTAGACATAGTGTTAGCACAATTGTACATGATTGTGATATAATTTATATAAAATTATAATATATTATATGCTATGGTTGTGATATTTGTTGCATTTTACCATTTACATAATTGTGGTAGTAGTTGTATATAGTTTACATTGTACAGAATGTTAGTATATTAGATACAATAGCTTCGTATGTTTTGTAAATTGTAATCCTTAATTACATTTGAAATTGTGGATTGTCCTGTATATATCCATTGTATCGATTGTACAACGTTATTGTATGGTTTATATATGTTATAACCTCTACATTTTATACAATCTAGTTTTTCATTTTGTGACAAATCATGGTATACTATGTATATACTAGTGGTACATTTTATGCATGGCCATTAAATATTTTGTACAATGAACTAATTTGCCATATAATAATACAAAGCATGTTTTTGTACGTTGTCATATTTAATTATGGATTTCACTGTATCTTAACATTTTCATGATTATCATATACTTATAGGCTCATTGTATAGTTTACACAAAGCGTTAGTATATTATCTATATTTACTGCGATCTTCACAAATTTTTATAGTCATTGAAATTGTAGAGAATAATATTTTATATATATAACCAAATGTATCAGTGTTAGATATATACATTATCCATAGTAGATGAGTATATAACCTACCATTTAATCCTTTAACCTTATTTTTTTCTTTACATAAAAATATAACATTTAAAGTAACTAATTCGGCTCTATTTTCTTATTTTTTAAAATGCTAATGCATAAAATCATTTTCTTATTACATTATATCTTATGATTATTTATTATTATTATTGTTGTTGTTGTTGTTATTGTTGTTGTTGTTGTTTTTGTTTTTGTTGTTGTTGTTGTTGTTATTGTTCATGTTGTTTTTGTTGTTGTTACTGTTGTTGCTATTGTTGTTGTTTTCTTTTATTTTTCTTCTGTTACATAGTTTACTATATCACCAAATAAATCAATTACTCTATATGCAAATCTATTACTTGGTTTCACTTGAAACAAGAGGAAAATGAAAAAGGAATTTCAATTATATAGCAAATTCTTGGATAGAACATGGTTGACTTAAGATAAATTCATCCAATTGCATACATTCTAGTAGTAAATAGAAATAGGAGGCTGCATAAATATATGAAATTTCACCTATTATATCATATATTCACTCAACAAGTCTGGAGCCATTAGGAAGTTTACAACAAATGTCATAAACTATACATGGAGAAACTTAAGGACTCTTCTTCATAAATCAACTACCATATACCCAAAGTCTAATAGTAAAGTACTCAAGCCTCACAGTCTCAGTGCTTCACTAATAACTCCACCCATTTGGTATTCAACTCCAATCTAACTAATATTTATTTCCCTATAAGAAGCAATCAGAATGTTAAAGCTTATTAATGACATAATCAATAGCATTTTATTGCTTATCACCTCAAGTCCAACAACTACTCTAAGAACAAAAACAACTATAGGCACTGAAATCTCATTTAAGAGAACCAATTTAGATTAGTAATTCCCATGAAAAAAAATGTAACTAGAATTCACCAGATATTTTAAATTCTACTAGATAAATAATCCTATTAAAACAATATGTAACAATGTAAAGAGAGAATTGATTTTCTTATTGCATATGGGATGTACATTAGAGGTCTATTTATAAACAAAAAATACTGTGAAAAATAAAATTAAAAATCTCGTAATCAACTGTTGTTAATCATATAATCTAGTCCTATAATCAACCATTATCATTCACATAATAAGTTTTAGAATATACAATAATTAACATTCCTGTTATATAACACTCCCCTCAACTTAGAGCATAGATTTTAAGCATGCCCAGCTTGTTATTGAGATAATCAATCCAATTGTTATTCAAAACCTTTATGAATAGATCTCCTAATTATTCTTCAGTTAGCTTTTATAACCTATTAGTAAAAATTGTATTTTGTTGCAAATTTTCATAAACAAAATGACAATAAATCTTGATATGCCTAGTCCATTCATAAAACACTAGATTAAAACTAATATGAATAGCAGCTTGATTGTCACATCATAGCCTTACTGGCATTAAAATTTTAAGGCTAACTTTGGTTAAAAGTTAATAAGTCCACATTATTTCACACATAAAATGTGCCATAGTTATGTATTCTAATTCTGTAGTGGAGCAAGAAACTACATTATGTTTCTTACTTTTCCATGACACTAAATTTCTTCCAATAAAAACACAATAGCTAAAAGTGAATTTTTGATCAATCTTAGAACTTGCACAATCTGCATCTGAGAAGCACTTTATGTGAGTGTGACCATGATTTTATATAGTATACCTCATCCAAGAGCTCCTTTCAAATAGCATAAGATGTGTTCTAAAGCAGAACATTGAGAATAATTAGAGAGCCCATGAATTGACTAACTATACTAATAAGGTACATAATATTAATTCGAGTAACCGTGAGATATTTTAGTTTCCCATCAAGTATTTTATACTTCTTATGATCTTTAAATAAGTCTCCCTCCTTTGTGAGTTGCAAATCAGGTGACATCGGAGTACTGCATGGTTTAACCTATAACTTCACTGTCTTAGTTAACAAGTCAAGCACATACTTTCTTTGAGATAAGAATATTTTCTTGCTTCTCATCACCTTAACTCCTAAAAAATATTTCAGTACTCCTAAATCCTTTGTGTGAAACTAGTTGTGAAAAAAAAAGACTTTAGAGATGAAATCCCTATAGTGTCATTCCTAATGATAACAATATCATCGATATATATAACCAGTAGGACAATGCATGATGTAGATTGTTTATTAAACATATATGGTTTGACTTGCTCTTGCTCATTCTAAATTATTTAACCGCTTCACTAAATTTGTCAAACTAAACACGAGGACTGTGTTTCAATTCATATAAAGACTTATGAAGATGATAAACTTTCCCATATTCCCCTTCAGCAACAAACCCAAGTGGTTGCTCCATATAATCTTACTCCTATAAATCTCCATTTAAGAAAGTATTTTTTTATATCCAACTGACATAGGAGCCAATCATAGGTAGCAGCTAGAGAAATGAGAAAACAAACAGATGTCAAATTAGCCATAGGTGAGAAAATATCTTAATAATCTATACCATAAGTCTAAGTATAATCTTTAGCCACAAAGAGGGCCTTAAGTTAAGCCACTAAGCCATCAAGATTGAATTTAACTATAAAGACCCATTTACACCATATAACTTATTTTTATATAGTTAAGCTCGCGAAATTCCAAGTATTATTAGCATCTAAAGCATTTATCTCTTCTATCATTGTTACTCGTCAGCCAGGATGGGACAAGGCTTTATGAAGAGTTTTAGTTATAGACATAGAATTAAGAGATGCAACAAAGGAGTATGAAGATAATAACAAACGATCATAAAAAAAATATGAAATTGGATAAGTATGGTATCGTTTACCTTTACATAGGCCAATAGGAAGATCCAAATCATTTTTTATGCAATTTAATGTTAAAGAATAAACTAGAGCAAGACATGTAGTAGGAAGATCTTGTCTTATGAAATAAACATGGGGAATAGGTGATGGTGGTGATAGTTTAGATGGTTTATAAGAAACATTAGGTAAGTGCTCTGTGATGTGATAAACTAATAGATCATCATTCTCTTTATGACTGGTAGAAGTAGTAGAAGAAATAGGAAAGAAAGGAAGATTTTCCATAATAGTAACATCAACAGACACAAGGTATTTATTTAGACTATATTATTACCACTGATACCTTTATTACAAACGAGAGTAACCCAGGAAAGCAGATTTTACAAAATTAGGATCTAATTTGATAACTTGAGGAAGAATATCACAGAAAAAACAAGTACTCTAAAATATTTGGGGGCTTAATAAGAAATAAAGATTTGGTAGGAAAAAGAATGTTACAAGGAGTCTTACTATGAAAATAGCATGATGTAGGCAACACTTAATTCAAGCTACGCTTTATTTAAGAAACTGATTCAAACAAATGTAAAAAGATAAATAGAACGCAGACAAACTAAAATAAAAACAACTAATGCATCCAATGCCAAAACTGTAAACTAGAACTCAGAGAAAATCAAGATTGAAAGATAGGACTTGTCAATATCCCTATTTGTTTCCCTCTGGTTTATTGATTCAATTTATTCTTGTCCCAAGATTTCCTAATATTTTAGCTACCTTCTCTCAAGTTGCAACTAAATGTCACTAGTTAAATAAATTAGGATTAACTTTGGGATCTCTCGATATACAAAGCCTTTCCTAAACATTTAAATAGATATGAAGCTATCCTATAGGCGGTATATCAATTTATTGAAATCTCTTCCTAGTAAATCAATAACTTATTATCTATAGGTCTATTAAACGTCAACTCTCGTTGTACATTTAACATGAATTACCAAGCTCACTGTCTTAATTTGTTGCAAGGTTTTAAGCTCAATAGACAACACAAACATTTATAACATTAAATCAATAACTGGAGTTGACAAATAGTTCAAACAACAAATCCTAAAAACACTTTAACCACTCATAATAGAAATAGGTTCAACCATGTCCATGTTCTCCAAAATACCACACATAATGGGAAAAACACAAATAAAACAAATAGAATGATGATTGCCCTCCCTTATGTATGTAAAAATCTAGAAACTAAAGACTTGGAAGAGCTCTTGATGCTTGATGCTTGATCCTTGCCCTTAAACTTGCTTGGACGTGGCGACTTTGGTGGAGAGATGTGTCTCGGCAGGTGGCTGCCGCTCTCTATTCCTCTTTTGCTAGGTTTCCCATGGCCCTTCTAAAGGTCTCTTAAAACTCTTCCAAAATGCTACGCTGATGTCATGCTAGAGGCGCCTGTATGAAGTTTTCTTTGCTATGTCGTTTTGTCCAAGATCTCCTGATAAGATTGAAATTTATTAAACTTTCATATGCTTTTAAATGTTATTTCAATCTTATTTTATTGTTTAAATATTGAATTTGTGTTATATTGTGTTTAATGACAGGTTATTTCCTTAGCACAAATTTTGAGTCAAAATATGATGAATTTAAATTAAATTGCATAAAAGCCAAAGATTGTATTAATTAAAAAAAAGAAAAAGCAAAAGAAACAAAATCAGTTGAACTCATCGTTTTGCATTAAGCAAAACAACGAGCACAGGGACGGTTACAAGAGGCAGAAAATACAACACCAAGGACGGGGATTTAATTTGCAATTAAAGGAGAATCCCTAGGAGGCTTAGGGGTGGATGAG
>JAOXYD010138431.1:0-10795 GCA_028565735.1 Pinacopodium congolense
TTTAGTGATTGCATTTAGTTTTCCAATTGAATTAGGTTGTTAGTTTTGAGTTTGCTAAAAGTTTTTAATACCCAATTGACCCCCCATCTTGGGTGCCATAGGACTTACAACTGCCTTAAATTTGATCTTCTTTCATCTTCATCTTCAAGTTCAACTTCAGTCCTCATCTTTCCATCTTGGTCTTCATTTATCTCGCTTCAACTTGTATAAACACTTCAGACCATGTTCTTTAACTCTAAGGCCTAACGTACATGCTTCTTTATGATATATTTCCTCCAAACCTATCTTAAACATATCAAACTCAACAATAACATTAGTAAAGATGTTCTTGCATAATCCAAACAAAAGTGGAACCACCCCTTGGTTTAACATAGGTGATGTAAGTATAGATGTACCTAAGTTTTAAATGAAAAATAACTGAGAAACACACTAAACAATACCACATCATATAAAGAGGTAAGTGTACCCATTGTTATGCAGTGTAGCTTAATAAATGTAGGTATCAAACCTCAAGGATTGCATTAGTAGCAAGGTTCTAACTTTGATATCTAACCTACTGAAAATTTCTAAATGATTGATTGATTAAAAATAAAATAAATAAAATAGAAGAAGGTGAATCTAAAGGAACTTTCACACTAATTAATTGGTAATAATGAAGTTAGGGTTCAAGTTATTAATCCCTCTAAGATGCTTTGTATTCGTTAACTCACCTTAATTTAACGTATTTTATAGATTACCCTAGACTATAAGTTCCTTAAATTAAATCACAAGCTCATGGTCAAGTCATGCAATTCATATTCAATTTTATAAACTAATCAGTTGGTCACACTATCCCATTTTACCAGTTTAATGCATTACTAATATCTATGAAACCTATTGTTTTGATTAGGCTCACACCTAATTCGAATATATAAGCCTATGATCAAGGTCTCCATCAAGATGCAATACATATGGTTGATCTAATCATATATTTGATTTTGTCTATCTAAACATATGAAATCATGCATTGAAATTGAACATTAAACAATCACAATCAATTTAAAAACCAATCTCAATTTATATCTATAGTTAATTTAGGGAAAATATGGAAAATTCACATTTAATCAAAGGAAAAAATTATAATATATCTTAGGGTTAATAAAAACCCAAATCCTACAAGAAGTTTAGTTCCTAATCATTACAAGAACAATAATAAAAACAACAAATAGGAGAGGGAATGGAAAGGCTCATGGGTGAAGCTCTTGAATTCCTTGACTCTTTGATGATGAATTTTGCCAAAACCAATTTCGATCTTGAAATCTTGATGTTTGCTAGTTTTAACTACACTCCAAGTATACAAGTCGTAAATTATAGTATAATTGATATCGATCCCTCGAGGATTGAATCTAGACACCTAACGATTTGAACTTCACTTTGTTTAAGGTAAAATAAGATTATAGAAACTGAAAATTAATCTTAAACTAACGAACCTTGAATGAAAATAATCGTAGAAGAAAGTAAAACAAAGAAGATATTCAATAGTGGAGACTTAAGGGTTGTTCCATCCTTATTTATCCTCCTTTATCTTATTGATTTAATTGTGTTTGAGCAAAGATTTTCTGAAGTTTCATTACCCTCTCTTAAGATGTAACTAATTGGCCCTAATTGAAGTAAGATAGAATTTGTCTTGCAAACAAACTATATTCAGATTAAACATCAAAAGGAAGTTAAATGAAAAGAGAAAACTAATGGTATAAGTTCAAGCCTCCTTTTTAGGCAAATCTGGACAACACTTGTTGAATCTTTGGTCTCCTCTCCAAAATTGTGTTCTGCACCTTTCTTCTCTCCACAAAAACCTTCTTTTCTGTCTTAGATCTCTCTCCTCTTTAGAATGTGGTTGCTAGGTTTTTTTCATGACTCTTTAATGATAAAATTCATTAAACACGTTTTACCACATCATCCTGCCAAATTAGCTTTTTCCAACTTTAACCTCTGCTCGATATTTTCACTATATCTTCATCCACAAACCTCCTTTTTACTTGAACTTCATTTGTTTCCTACACATCAAACCATCAAAGTGTATCAATCAATTCTTCAAATAAGTTCATATTTTGCCCTTAAACACTAAAGAATACCAAAAACAATCAAACACCTAAAAGATAAAGAAAAGGGATGCAAATTTTCATACTAACTAAGTTTAAAACACACAAACAATACTTAAATCACCTAAAAATAACTTAGAAACATACTATGAAATCACACTTATCACTTGATGTGTTTGATCTAACTTCCCATTTAATTTTGTGCAAAAACCCTTGAATATGGATTAGGATTCATCTTTCCTCAAGTGGCATCTATTGGATAGTGTCTAAAGGCCAAAGGATCACTCAAATAACATAAAATAGGTAACTTACATAAGGTGGGACCATTATAATCATGACCAGGATCATGACAGTGATCTTGGTACATGATTTCTTCAAGCCAAAAATCATCGCCATGCTAATGAAATCACAATCGTGATGTAAGCCATAATTCCTATAGCTTCTGTGCTCCTTTCGGTCTTCTCGTTATATCTCTTTTGTCGTTCATCCTTTGGGTATGAAATTTGACATGAAGCTTTCTAACATGATATACTTACTCCCTAAGTTGCTTGCATAACTCTTTAAGCTTGAATGATGCATCCCATGGCTCCCCAAAGTCCTATAAAAATGATCATATATAGAAAACATGTAATAAACATCTCATTTATAGAATTAAACTAAATATGTACAACAATCACATGTATTTTTATTTAAAACTCATCATAACAATCATCAAATTATTTCTAAAATATATATGATTTAGGAGATATCAAATACCTCCACACTTATGCCATTGCTTGTACTCAAGGAATGGCTTAAAAATCCACTTAAATAATATCGATCAAGAGATGAAAAGTAATTGAGCACAAACAAAAATCATTCAATGTTTTTTCTTTAGTTTACGAAAATAACTTCAATATATAATATCAAACATTTATGAAGTTTCATATGGATCATTATGCAACCTTGTTTAAGGAAGTGATCACTAATACAAAGCATAACTCAAGTTTTAATTTAGAGAAATTATGGCATTTCACCTTATCTTTTGGTGTGAAGTCAAACATTTTATCATAAATATCCCTCAGTTACTCAACTTAATTACCCCGTTTCAGCTTGTTTGCAATGTCATCTAGCCTTTTCATGCAATGGTGAACACCTATGGTTACTCAGCTAGCTTGTAATCACAAATGTCTATTAGCTCCACTTTTACAGTTCAACCTTTTTATCGATATGAGGCCACAAGAGGAACATTTTTTTTCTTATTTAAGCATATATAAACTTTTCATTTGTTAAAAGAACAACCTATACTAAACTCACACAATAATCCATTTACAATAACATTAGAAATTTTACATTAAACACAAAAGGTGGCTAGAATCACTTATAATTCACACAAATTAGAAGGAAGAAAAGAAAAAAGTTTTTGGGATAGAAAATAAATCAAGAATAATTTAATGTTCAAAAATTTTAAAAAAATTGATGAGATTACAACACTATAATTAATAATCAATTCTCAATTTCAATTAATCAAGATAAGATATTCAATTCATTTCTATTGGACTCCTAAAAATTCAATTGTGTTAATATACAATAAATCATGCAATATTCAACTTCCCCCTTGCCCCTAACACTTTAACTAAAATTTCCCCAATTTAGCAGACTAAAACATCTAAATTTCATGAACAATAAGAGAGGAAAAGGTGAACAACACTCCTTGGAATTATAAAGTCCACGTTAGAGTAAGACTATGGTGACTTGAAGGTGAATCCATACAGTTACAAGTGCTCAGAAGTTAATGATCCAAGCTTGTGATTTAAACTTAAATATCAAAACTAAAGCATAAGCTATTAAAAAATAGTTAGATCAAGGTAGGATAAAACATAAAATAAAACTTGACAAAAATAAAGAATCTAAGTCTTACAATTCAACTAACCATGATAAAATGAAAGCAAAGTAAAATAAAAAATGTAAATGAAGGAACAAAGAAAAATAGAAAAAAAATTGAGCCACCTAAGATCCATAACTCACATCAGTCCTTAGCTAGGTAATGGATGATAATACTGCATGTGATGATACCACTATGCCTATTGTTGCTCCCATCACTCCTATTGTATCCTCTAATCCTCTTACTATCTAGCCTATAAGTCAACCTATCTTGAGTCCTTAATTGCTTGATAATTTCTCATTTTGAGGCACAGTGCTTCTAGCTAGGTGCTAAGCTGGGCAGATCCTTTGACACTAGATGGTGTAGCATTTATAGAGGGTCCAATGCTAGTGTCTTTGCCCTTTTCCTCATCAGAATCATCACTATTTTCTAACTCTTCTCTTGTATTTCTTTTCTCTAATAGAGGTAAAGCTTTCTTGAGTGAAGCATCCATGAGTCTATTTGCTAGCTCCCTCCGAATCCATACTTAAAAGTCTAAGGGTTCCATCTTGATCTTTTCACCTAAGTCCATTTTGTCTAAGCTGACCTTAAGGATTTAGCCAACGTCATGACATAAGAGTAGCTAGTCAGTGTCCTTATGACTTTGGTACTCTGATGGGAGAAGTGGAGGGCCAAAGCTCCTATAATTTTAGAGTCGCAAGTATGGTTCATGCATCATAAGTTAATCAGCTCATTTAATCTCACAACTCTACTGTTCTCTTACAAACCTCTCATAGTGTGCTTGATTATATGGTGCAGAAGTAATCTTGGTGTTGTTTATCACACCTACCCTATATGGCCCCTCATTAGTCCTATCCTAAACTAAGATGCTTAAGTCGAAGTTGCAAACTCATGTTTGGCATATCTTGTCATGTGCCCATCCTTAAAACGTCCATATTCCACTCTCAATTCCGAACTAAATTCCTCAATTGATAGTGAGAAGTTGTTGCCACCTAGTTGGAATTGCACCACACCTTTTCGGTTGAAAGTCACATATACTTTAAGAACTAAAATGTAGCCAAGAACTTGTAAAACATGTTCTTATAGTTTGGTTCACTTATTTTGGTAAAGCAATACCGCCCTCCTTCCTTCAAATAGTATCAAACAGAGTTTGCCATGCCCAAATTCTCTAGGTCTTCAAATAATACATACTTAGGTAGGTCAATTGGAAAACTATGTAGTATGTTAAACTTAAGGAAGAGCTCAATGTTATTAAATTTGGGACAATATGTAGTGCTTCTCGTGCCTTGAGAGGAAAGAGGTCTGTCTCGGTGAGCCTTCTTGGTTACTTCTTTTTATCAGCCCATGATTCTTGTAAAGAAGTTAAAATAATTATGAGTGCACAAGATAATGCTCAACCTCAACAAGTTATAAACCATGCAAATGTGAAACCACATTAAAATGATAATCCAATCATTATTAAAGGCTTCTCATAATAAAACATATAGTGTGCTTTAAAAATCAACAATCACATGACGTACAAACTTGTGACAACATCGCTCAATCAGCTCAACTGACAAAATGATATGAAAATTAAGGATCAAGTTAAGAAAGGGAAAAATGTGAATGGCTCAATTATAATGTATCTATTCCCTTAACTCTAAAGATCATATTAGTCCAATGGAAAAGGTCCAAATCATTCTTAATTCAAGGAGACACAAAATCCATCTTTTTCGTTCATTAGATATCTAAACCTTAAGAAAAAAAATTCAAAGTTTAATCAAAGTGCTCCTTGTAAGACATTCAAAAACTTCTTGATTGTAAAACAATCTACTAGTTTTATGCTTAAAACTACAAGTATACGGGTTGTAATTTGTAGTAAAGAACTGATATCGATCCCACAATGATTGAGTTTAGTCACCACTTAACTTAGGTTTTACTTTGTTTAAGGAATAATTTTAGATATTCATAAACTGAAAAATAAATTAAATTAAATTAAACTAACAATAAATAACTAATTAAGACGAAGTGCAGGAATTTGATAACCAAAGTTTAAGATTAGGAGTCGTTTTTATCCTTATTTTCCTTCCCTTTTTACTTAATGATCCAATTTTGTTCAACCCAAGACTTTCTAATGCTTAATAACCCTCTCTCAAGGAGCAATTAACTGTCCTTAGCCAAATAGATTAGGATTAATTATGCTATCTCTAGACTTACTAACTTTTCCTAACCATTCAACTAGATATTAAGCAATCTTATAAGTAATTTCAATAAATAGCTAAGATCTCTCTTCAACTACTTGCAAAAACCTGAATATGCATAGGTCTATTAGAAGCCAACTTTTGTTGCACTACCCAACATAAATACCCAACTCACCCTCTCAGTATATTGTAAGGTTTAAGCTCAATACATATCACAAACATCCATTCATTGAACCAAAAAGAAAAAGTTCCATAAAATAATTCAAGAACAACTCCTATAAAGTGTTTAGCTACTCATAACAACAATAAATCCATCAACAATCATGTTTCCCGTGCAGACAAGTAGTAAATAGGGTGAAAATAAACTAGATAAATCCTTGAAACTCTTCTCTTCACTTTTAAAATGTTGGAAAATTTGGGTGTTGATGTGTCTTCATGATTTCCAAGGTTGATTGAATTGCCTCCTTTGGGTTGCCACCAAAAACCTCTTCCTTGCCTCTTTTTTAATGTTGTTTCTTGAATGTTGGAGCCCCTTAAGGTTTAGAACACTTATCTATATCAAAATTAGGGTTCCAACACTTAAAATCCCATGTTTGACTCGTATAGGAGTCAGCTCCGCTATCACCATCATTGCTAGTCACGATCATGATAGGGTGTTATCATCCAAGGTACACTATACTTTTCCAGCTTCCAACACTCGTCAGTATTTTGGTCATAACTTCTTCTCCAGACCTCCGATTGATGTGAAATTTGAACTAAAACCTCCTAACATGTTGATTGTGCTCCCCTTCAAATTTCATAGCCATCAGATCCCTAAAATTATACCTAAGGCCTCATCCAAGTCAGTTGTACCGCATTTGAGACTGAATTTCTACTTCCTTACAACTTTCTAAATCCTCAACTCTTCTGACCATAACTCCTTCGAAATTCTGATTGACTTGAAATTTGAAATGAAAACTCCTAACATGTTGACCTTGCTACCATCCAAGTTTCATGGCTATTTGGGTTCTATAGGTTTGCCTAAAGTCCTAACCAAATCATTTACACCACATTTAAAACTGAAATCCTATTACCTGCAAAATCAAGAAACAAAATGCATCAAACTATCCCTCAAATAAGCTCAAAATCCACCCTTAAACACTAGTCAAAATAAAGAAACACTTAAACACTTAAAAGATCATGCAAAGATACAAAATATGAAATAAACTAAAGCTAAAACGCTCAAAGAAACACTTAAAACACCTAAAAACAAACATGAGCAACATAACCTAAAAGAAAATTTATCACTCAAATGATAAAATGATATGAAAATTAAGGATCGAGCTAAGGAAGGGAAAAATGTGAATGGATCAAACATAATGCATATAATCCCTTAACTCTAAAGATCATTTTAGTCCAATGGAAAAGTTCCAAATCATTCTTAATTCAATAAGACACAAAATCCATCTTTTTCGTTCATTAGATATCTAAACCTCAAGCAAAAATTCAAAGTTTAATCAAATTGCTCCTTGTAAGACATTAAACATTATTAAAGGCTTTTCATACCCAGTAATCAACAACACATCATAACCAAACACTTAAGATAGCAAAACCACAAATTTAAAGGGAAAATATATGAAAAGTTCAGACCATACCATCACCCATGTGAAAGCACACCAAAAAAAAAATAGAGCATGGGTAATTTGAAATAATGAGTATTTCATAAGATAAAACGTTCTAACTTAACAATAAAACATCTAAATGATGAAAGTTGTCAATTATTAGCCTAACCCCATCTAATTCATGAGGAAACCCTAAATAATGAAAAAACCCATAATTCCAAGTATATGATGAGAGATGAACAACATACCTTATGAATTTGATGAAGAGCAAGTGAAATAATGCCCAGAACTTAGCTTAAAAGGTTGAATTAGGGTTTTAAAAGGAGTAGGAGATGAAAGGTGAGAGTGGAAGGATATGAGAGAAAGGGACAAAGTGCTAGGGGTATGTTAAAACACCTTAAACCCGACCCAATTATGGGTAGGATCATAGGCGTGATCCTTCCGGTGATTTGTCCTACCTAAAATCACAAGGTAGGTTGGTGAATCACACTTGTGATTTATTTTGTGATTTCAACAGATTATTTTACTTATTGTTATTTTTATTCTATTTCAACAACTAAATGAGCTTTAAAATACTTTAATAAACCTAGGAATGATGTGACACTCAACTAAAAAGTATGCAAAACCAAAAATAAATGAAAACAATTTAAACATGCAAAATATAACCTATATGCACTAATTTAGAAATAAAGCAAAAGTGAATGAATAAAAAAGATAAGTAGTGGATTTCCTCTCACAAAGTGCTTGTTTAATGTTATTAGCTTGACGATCCTTTTCTAGTTTAATTATCATGTGATAGGAATGAATTTTGTTATGTTTTGGTATGTATTTCAATTAAATTCATCCCCATTTTTAGTTTAAAAGTGCTCAAATTGTATCATATTTTGTTGAATTCCAGGTTAGAGGAGTTGACATAAATTTTGGATCGAAACTCGAATCTTGGAAGGAATAGGAGCAAAAATGGAGTAAGGGTGTGATTCTACAGAATTCTATAAATGAAGTGCTAGTGAATTAAGATCAGTCGACCGATTGGCTCAAGGTAGCTGATCGATGCCTTGTGCTTCAATCAACTGAATGATGTATATTCAGTTGATTAAAAACACTAATAAGTTAACTGAATATGTTGCTAGCAAAAAAAAAACTACCGAAATGACTTTTGTTGTTTTAACCTAATGGGGGGCATATAAAAGAAGAAGAAATAATACAAAATTAGGGGAGAGATGTCGTTCATTATATAGTGACCCGATTCCGATATATATATATATAGGCATCCACTATTTAGAGAGTCATTTCACATGTATAATTGTAAATTACATTTCATATACATTCTTAAATTGTGATTTGGAATAATGGTAAATGTGTTAGCCTGATTCAATTGATTTGATGTGATTATCATGCAAATGTGAAGTTATTTGTGTCTTAACTTATGAATTAGTGAGGGATGGAAATTGAGGGATTGGTGTGATGATAAATTTTTTAAGAACTGAAAAAGGGTGAATTGATGAATTATAAGATGTTGTAGGGAGGGGTTTGTAATTTATACGTCTTTGGAGTCAAACTTTGATTTTAGGACTAAAATCTAGTCTGAATTCTCAACCCATTTGTTTTCTTTATAAAGTGCTAATTTGAAGGCATATAAGGAATAAATGTTGTAACCCTAAGTCGTAGTTGGATTTTGGCGAAAGAATCATGTCAAAAGGATACGTATAATGAAAGTTATGGTTGATTTACTGAATCTGCTCATGTCAGGATACTGATTTAGGTACCCTAGATATTTCCTTTTAAATGAGGACCTTGGAGTCTGAATTAGGGTACATATGAAACATAAAAATTGTTCATATATGTCCGATGGATATGCCTATAAAATGTTATGATCAAAAGATTGGTGGTAAGTGAGTTATGGTGAATTAAACAAGTGATGACAAGTTGAAGAGTGTGATTAGTGGAGTATAAATCAATGAGAATGTGACATTTTAAACCAATTATGTTTCATTACCTACCACCATCAGTTTTTAACCATTTTACGTCTAATTTATAGACATTTTCTTCTACTTTCTTCTTCCTCCTTTGTGACCTTCAACCCCTAACCCTAACTTATAAGATTCTTACCAAAATCAAGCTAAACCTTAGAGTGTTTTGTAGATCTTGATGAGCTCTTCCAAACCCCTCTTCTCCTACCTTGATTGGAGCACGGATTTACATGGTTTAGGGAGCTAAAAAGGGACTTGGTTAAAGTATAACAAGTAAGTATATGGTCCCTCTTGATAAATCATGAAAGCATAAGATGTATGTAAGTATGTAGAGGTGAAATAGGCATGAGATTGGAATAATATACATAAAAATCAAGATTAATTTGATGTCTAACTTTTCGATCTATTTTGCATGCACATAGGATTCGAATCCAAAAGATCCTTAAAAATGAAATTTATATAACTAGATGTTAGTGAGATATTGGTGAAAGAAGCACGTAAAAAGGATGAATATAACTAGAGTTATGATCATTCTCCAGAAACTGCTTATGACATATCGTGTTCTGGACAACTCAAATTGTGTCTTGATTTTAAGATAATTAGAGCTTGATTTTGATTGAGTCTTAAACATGAAAGGTGCATTTCTATATCTTAGCTTGCAATTTATGAAAGAATCATGATGATTGAATGACATGATGATTGAATGGGTATAACTTAAGTTATGGTCAGTACACTAAAACTACCTTTAGTGAAATATTAAATCTGGAACAGAACGTTACGTCTTGATTTTGAGGCATTTAGAGGCTCAATAAGAAAGATCTTAAAGTATGAAAGATGTAGATATGGATCTTAAATTTACTATAATGAAAGCATCATGTCATTTGGATTAGTTTATTGAAAGTTATGCATATTTTTCTTACATGCGATCATAGTGAACTTTGGAAATGAGACTTTCAATGGATGTAAAATAGAGTGTTAGAAGATTCGATAAATTTTGATTATGAAATGATGATATATATTACAGATTGGATGGTTGGCATTAATGTGTATGAATAAGGAGAATTAGAAGTGATTGAATATGAATCGAGCATGAATTATT
>JAOXYD010138442.1:0-10795 GCA_028565735.1 Pinacopodium congolense
ATTATAAAAATTTTATCTTAATAATTTTAATTTTTTTCAAAAAATCACTGTATTTTTCATTTTTTTAAAAACCCCCTATATTTTTCATTTTTTTCAAAAAATCCCATGCATTTTTCATTTTTTTATCAAATACCCCTTGTGTTTTTTATTTTTATCAAACACCCCCTATACAGTAACTGCTATGTCAGCTGCCATGCCACTCGCCACGTCAGCACGATCAACGCAGTCAACGCCGCCACGTCAGCACTCCCGCCACGTCAGCCACCATGTCAGCGCCTAGTCAGTCCTAAATAGTTTCAGGGGGTATTTGATAATTTTGTTAAAATTCATAGGGGTCTTTGATATTTTTAAAAACACAAGGGGGTATTTGATAATTGTCAAAAATTGAGAGGGTTAAAAAGATATTTACTCTAAAATTTACTAAATTAGTGTAATATAATATGATTATTTATTTAAAAAATTTTCAAGTTGATATTATAATGGAGAATATTCAATCATTGGAAAAAGAGTCAATGGACGTGACATCTTCTATTTGTAGTGAACTTGATTCAGTATGGAAGTATTTTTCTGTTAATCAAACATATGATGGAAACATTCAATATAATTGCATATTCTGCAATAAAATGTTTAAAGGAGGAGGAATTTACATAATGAAACAATATATTACTAGCATAAAAGATAATATTTCTCCTTATAAAAATGTATCATTTGATGTGCATACGATGATTGTGAATTATTTGAAAGAAATGAAAAAGAAAAAAGATAATATGAAGGATCATAATATTTCTTTTGGAGATGATGAAGTACAAGTTGTACAACAAGTATCAGATAAAGGGAAAAGGAAAGTTATTATTAATATAGATTTTTATTTTCCTTCAAGAAGTGTTTCGGTTTCTCAATTGAGTTTAAAAAGTGATTTGCATGATAAGGAAGCCATCTTATATTATAAACAAAAGGTTAGATTAGATGGTTTTATCATTCTTTTATTCCTTTGAACACTCTAAACTCACCTTATTTTTAAGAAGCAATACATACCACAATAACAATAGATCATGGATTTAAAGCATTTTTTATTATGAGATTTTCATGCCTTTACTTCAAGATTTGAAAAAGGAATGTCAATTATTTGTGGAATAATATAAATCTAGATAGGAAATAACATGATGCATTGTTATGATAGATGGTTGGACTGATCGAAGAAAAAGAACTTTAATTAATTTTTTAGTTTACTATGATACTAGGACAACTTTTTTCAAGTCTATTGATACTTCAGATATGGTGAAAAGTGCTTATGCTTTATTTAGAATATTTTCTAAAATTGTTGAGTATGTTGGATAATAAATTTTGGGATGCTTACTTGAGTGTTACGAAAACTGTAGCTCCATTGATAAAATTCTTGAGGATTTTTAAATCATATGAGAAACCATGTCTAGATTATATATATGATGGCATGTATAGGTCTCGCAGAACAATTATGAAATTTTTCAAAGATATTGAGAGATTATACAAGTCATATACAGAAATTATTAATAAACGATGGGATAAGTATCTTACTTAAAGGATTTATTTTGCAACTTATTTTCTCAATCCTTATTACTTATTTGGTGAAGATGAATGCATAGATGAAATAATGAATGGTATTTTTTATATGATTGAAAGTAAAGGAATGTTTTTTAAAGAAGAACAATCAAGAGCCTTAAATGAAATTAAATTGTATCATAAAAGTTTAGGAAGTTTTGTCATACCATATGCAAAAGAAGGAATTTATGATGAAAAAAATGCAACCACGTAAGTTTTCATAATTTAAGTTTCATTTTTTACTTATTAATAATATATTTTAATAATTATGATGACAAATGCAAATGAGTGGTGGATATTGTTTAGTAAAAGTACTCCAACTTTAAGAAATATTGTCATTAGATTACTCAGACAACCAGTTTCTGCATCAGATTGTAAATGTAATTGAAGTGTTTTTTAATGCATTCATACAAAAAAAACGAAATCGTTTAAAGCATCAAAGATTCAATGACTTTATTTATATTACTTATAATCTGAAGATAAAGAATATGTATTTTATTAATTAAATTTGATTTCTAAGTAATTATAATTTTTATTATTAATTTTATAATTTTTATTATTTATTCATATCACTTAATAAGAAAAGAACATATGATCTAATTGATATCAATTACATTGAATATACTGATTTTTAGATTGAAGAAGAAGATTCGTCGCTTGATCTTGATTATAACGAACTTGAAAATGCGGTTTATGAAAGAAATGCATTTGTCATGACAAATGATTTAGACACATTTACTAATGATAAGTTGATATCTTATTTTTAAAGTATATGTTATTTAAAAAATAATTATATGCATTATTAATGTATAGATTATTTAAATGTAACAGAAAATGTTAATGCAAACACTTTAGATGAAAGTATGGTTTATGACACTTTACATAACATTGGAGGATTTGGAATTTTTGATGAAGATGTGACACAACTTCTTTTAAAAATATAATCTTGATTTTTGTTATTGTTTTAATGTCTTATATTAGATTCAATTTTAGATAAAATTATTATTATTGATTATACATTAATAGATATTAGTATTTTATCTTTATTTTAATCATACATTCCATTTTTATAATATATTTTTATTTATTTTTAAATTTTTAAAATTTATTATTTTATACCGATTGAATTTCTAAACTTTAAACCCCTCTTTCCATCGGTTTAATGTCCAGTCTAATTTTTAAAATATTGTTAATAACCAAAATTGGAATAAATTGATATGAACAATTAGATAATTTTTGTTGAAAATAGAAACCAAAATTATAAACAAAACCCAAAATTTAGAAGGAAAAAACAAAATAAACGGACCCCTAAGATATATTAGTGAACAGTTATTTTTAAAAAAACGGCACCGTTAACAAAAAAATATTTAGGGTAGCATTTTACATTAGGGTTCACTGTGCACTATTGATTTTTTATTAACTTATTGCCTATTTCAATACTTCCATGTCTCAAAGCTTTAAAAATTATTTTGCTTCTAGATATTAATACCAGTTACTAAAGTTGTACTTTTATTTTTTCAAAATAATTATTGTTATTATGGCTGTAATATTTTGATATGTAAATTTAAATTTTATTTATATTCTTAACCTATACAGTTTTTTGGCAATTGACGTGACATGCTTTGGAAATAAAAGTACAGACGTGCAAACCGCCCATGGCATGCTTTGGAAACAAAAGCAGAGACGTGCAAACCGGCAATTAGCATTGCGTCTTAAAAGATTGTGAATATTAATTCCAACGTCAACTTTCAGGTCTTAAGTGGCTGCTATGGGCAAGCTTTTTGTGCTTCAAACTTTCTCTTCCCTTCGTAGAATGATAAAATACTTTCTTCCCCATAAAGTATTTCACGGATACTCGGTATTGCTAAGAATATTCGGACAAGAGAGTGGACGAACATGATCTTAATGATGTCGAAAGTCGTTGAGAAGTGCTCATAAGTCGTTGTATCTCTTTTCTAGTTGATCTAAAAGTTACTAGCGGTCCAGATCTATCGCCCAACAACCGCTTAAGCATTTTTTTTTATAATCGTCATAGTCACTCGTATCAGGTTTTTATTCTTCCTTTCCCAGTGGATCAAGGAATAAATAGAACATTAATGTGAGAGTATTGCAAGTACCTAATTTTATGGTAGATACTTCTTTTAATTTTGTATAGGAGTTAAAAAACATAAATATTTTCTATTAATGTGAAATAAACTCCTATTCATGTCTATTTTAATGAAAAAATAATTTTCAAATATTAATCAATTAAGATGAAGACTAGAGATCATTGTCGCTCTTGATTAGTCAGTTTTCAAGTTTTGTTGGTGGTGCGTCCATATCAACGTCCATCATGTGTTGATTTCCACATCTTTTGGTAGTGTTTGCCAAAATTTTCTTGGCGATAAACGATGGTGCTGTGATAATCACATTGATTGTGGCATGTGAACACTATCTGCCAACTTGATGGAAACAGTGTTAAGTCATGACAAGTTGGTTCTTTGAATATGAAACTGAAGGCACTTAAAACCAGCATGTCTACTGTAGGCCGTCGTAACCTGCCAATTATTTGGCTCATTATTCGGATTATTCATTAATAGATGCTTTTGGTACTAATTGGTTATCACTAATGTCATTGAATAATATAAGGTAATCTTTTTAAACAAGTCCCAGGGAGTAAACAATGGTTTATTATTAATGCATCATAAAATTTTAAATTGTCAATTGCACTTATAATCATACTTATAATATTATAATTATAATTTAGTTTATTACTATTATTTATTCCAATAACACATATTATTTGTAATTATATTCATATTTTCTACAATCACTCAATAATTCATTATCATGAATTTAAAATGCTTATGTGTGATAATATGAAAATATATAAATGGATTGTTGACCCTATATGGCATTTAAAAGAAAGGGTAAATTAGGTATAATTAAAAACTTTCAAATCTTTTACTAATTTAAAAATTCGTTTTAAAATAATTCTAATGTAATGGAAAAATATAATATTGTATTTTAATTAATACAAAAATAAACTTGCAAGAAATAAGGAGATTAAGGGAAAAAATAGCAAATCGATTTTATAATGGTTTGACGAATAGTTCTCAACTACATCTACTCTCCAAAAATCTTTTATAAATTTCACTAAAATCTTCTTTGAATGAAAAGAAAGCAATTTTCTTATAACCAATCTTCCTTTATGAATAAAGAGTAATTCTTATATAACAATCTTCTTTTAAGAGCGAAGAGAAACCCTTACAACAAAAATACTTCTTTACTGATGAAAGAAACTTTTCATAACAATTTCAAATTCAAGTCCCTTAAATGATTTTTTAAAAATTAAATTAATTAAAATAAAACCCAAAAGAAAGGTTAAAAAATAGATAAGGACACGTGGGCTCAAGGATGCCCTACATGCAATCTAAGCACTAAATCAATAGCTAAAAAACATACACCTAGCCACAAGGCCTCTCTCATTTGTTCCTAGAGATAAAAATTGTTGTTGAACGCATGCTGATAGTCTCCTTGATCGCCTGCATGTCAACTATGTTGCCAGCTCTTGATCCGCTCATATGTTGCAGCAAACAAGCCTCTTCATGGGTGCTCCTACTTTCCAGTTAAATTGCAGTTTCCCCTTCAATTGGAAGCCTTCTCTTTGCCTAGATTGATAAAGTCTCCTCTTTCCTTGTGATTAGAGCCTTGAAGAATGCTGACTGTTCAGCTTACATTTCGGTGTTCGCAGTTAGGTAAGATCCTTTGTTCTCTCGTATTTGAGTTTGTCCCTAAGAATTTTGGTCAATAGTTGGGAATATAGGACTTGCAGAACTTCCTTTTGTCCTAGATCTCATAGGGTTCTTAAGGGGGGAGGCTCCTTTGGGAGGCACCAATTCTGTCGAATCCATATCCCACAATTTCTCTAAATATAGTGAGAAACTATGTGTAACTGAATCTGTGCTATAATCCAATATAAGAGAATCTCTGTACTCATGCTTTGATTTTTGAAGATACGTAAGTTCCGTTCTTACCATATTGTGTAAATCACATAGGTAACTATTGTATTGATCATTATAGCATCTCCGGGCCCGCCTCGTTTGATCCTAGTCCACCTGTTAATAAAGCTATTCTAATCTTCCGGAATGCTATGGAGGTTACATGGCTCTATGATATTTCTCCAGAGAAAATTCGAATAGGAGCAAGTGAAAAACAGATGGTCACTGGTTTCCATGCTATGCTGGCACAGCTTATAGCTAGTAGGGATATTTAAATATTTGGAAAGTTTTTCCAAGGTATTGAGTTTGCCTCTGACCTCTAGCCAAGTGATAAAGGACACTCTTGGGTGATACTCCTTAAACCAAATTGATTTATGCCAGCCTACTGCTCCTTGGTCTAGTCTCAAAACCTTTCTACAAGAGGCAGTTGTGAAACCTCCCAATTTGTTTCCAGTCCACCTTATCTCATCCTTCCTGGTTGGGTTTAGTTGAAGTTGCCTCAAGAAGTCTACTATCTCTAAGTTTGGAATTGTTTCTAGAATAAGCCAATAAGAAATCAAGGCATCCTTGACAGTAGAATGTCTAGGAATTAAATCGAGGATAGGTTGAAGTTCAGTATAAGAAGTCAGAGGGCTAAATGGAGCCCAATTAGCATGCCAAAAACAAGTCTCTTTCCCTTCTCCTAGCTTTATTCAAATGAAAGGCCATAACTTAGATCTCAGCCCTAGAACTCCCTTCATTGTCCAAGAAATATTTTTTTGCTTCCGTAACAAACCAAAGACAATCATTCTTTAACTAATAGGTATTCATCCATTTACTCTAAAGGGATTCCTTATCAATCAGGAGCATCCACAATCTTTGGCAAAGTAGAGAATTGTTGGCTAGATCTAGAGAAATAATGCCTAACCCTCCTTCTTTCCTAGGAGTGAATATCCCCTACCATCTGATTTTAGCAATGCCCTTCATCTTAGAGTCTCCTGACCATAGAAAGTTTCTTAAGGCCTTGTTGACTGATTTGATCATTGTTTTAGGAAATTTCATATTGGAAGACCAGTGAACATGCAAGTTCTAAAGATCTAACTTAATAAGTTGGATCCAACCAGCATAGGAAAGGTTGTTGTTACACCAGTGGGCAGTCCTTCTGTGAATTCTTTCTAGTATAGGTTCAAACTCCTGGCAAGATAGTCTTTTAGTGGATATAAGCATTCCTAGATAAGTGAAGGGAGGATCCTTTGGATTTAGACCAGTTATAGCACCTATCCAGTTGGAAAGATGGGAAGCCTAATAAGATAGGAACAAACTTCTTTTCTCTTTATTAATTCCAAGGATCGAGATATTCTTGAAAGTGTTAAGGGCTGCCATTATAGTTGTTATAGAGTTAGCATCAGCTCCAGTGAATACTATGAGATCATCAATAAAGGCTAGGCTGATAAGTTGAAGCTTCTTGTATCTAAAGTGGTACTTAAATCTTTTTTCTCTTCCAGTTGTTAGCCTTAGTAAACAAGTCAAGACATCCATGCAGAGAGTGAATAAATAAGGTGACAGGTGGTCGCCTTATCTAATGCCCCTAGCGCCTTTAAGCAATGGGGAGGGTTCCCCATTTACCAAGATATTATAAGAGGTAGTTGTTATGCAATCCTTGATCCAGTCAATGAATTTGTCCAGAAATCCAAAAGCCCTTAAAGTGTGTAGGAGAAAATCCCAGCTCAGAGAATCATAAGCTTTGTGTATGTCAAGCTTTAACATGCAATCTTTCTTAGTTGACTTTCTGCCATATCCTTTGAGGAGTTCATAAGCCCGTAAGATTTGATCTCCAATCTGTCTCCCCTTTATGAAGGCTTCTTGAGATTCATTTACCAAGTTAGGTAGGATCTTTTTAACTCTATTGGCCAGCAGCTTGGCTATTATCTTATAAAGTACATTACATCATGTTATCGGTCTAAAATCTCTCATTTTTTCTAGAGTTAGGTGCTTAGGGGCTAGGTATAAAAAGGTTTTGTTGATCTCCTTCAAGGGTCTCCTATTAAAGAAAAATTCCATCATTGTCACTGTGACATTCCTCTTGATTTTCAGCCAAGAATGCTAATAAAAATAGTCATTAAGCCCATCAGGGCTAGGGGCTTTTTTAGGGTTAAGAGAAAATAGATCATATTCTATGTCTTGCTCAATGAAAGGGCTTGTGAGAGAGGCTGCCTGTTGGATATAAATATGCTTCTATACTATTGAGTGGATAAGCTGAACAAAAAAGCAACTAACTACAGGAGTACCTAAGGTAGATAAAAAGAATTGGAATGTCTCTTTTTAAAGAAGTTCATGATCTTCTATCACAACCCCCAATTCATCTTTAAGGGAGGAGATCATATTAGAGTTCCCTCTAGCCATTATGATTTTATGGAAGAAACCCATCTTCCTATCCCCTTCTCTGAGCCAATTGATTCTGAATATCTACTACAACAGAGAGCTATGGGCAACAAGAGCTTGACCATATTCTTAAACTAGAGCTTCTCCTATTGAAGGAGCAGTCTATTTGTAAGGCCTTGGTAAAGATTCTCTTGAATGTCTTTCAACTTGTCTTAAGTAGTTTTCATCCTCATTAGAGTACTGCTACCTACAGAGGTATTAAGTTTTTTATCTTCCTGCATAACCTTACTAAGCTTCTTTACAAAAATGAAAGATTTGATACCCTATATTTCTGCATTAACCCCTTCCAAGACAGCCTCCATGAAACCTTCCACCTCAGTTAGGTAATTGTTAAATCTGAAAGGAGAATGCTTGTGGTGAGCTCTAAACAAATTTCTGATTATGATAGGAGTATGATCCGAGAATTGAGGGATATCAAACCAAGTTGTGCCCTTTGGGAAGGCTTGTAACTAAGATTAATTAACCAGTGCCCTATCTAATTTCTTTCGGATGTATATGTTTCTTTCTTGCTTGTTGGCCCAAGTGTAAAAATAACCTTCACTTTTTAGGTCTGTGACTTGAATATTTGCCACACAATCCCTCAGATCGTTCATGTAGCTCCTCCACCTTGCATTTCCATCTGCCTCACTAGGTAGAATAGTACTGTTAAAATTCCCTATTAATATTTCTAGCTTCCTCCAAAGCTGAATCCATTGGAAGTTATGTTAGAAGCATAGATAAAAGTAACTTCCATTTCCCTTCTCTCCTGCTTAAAAAAGACCCTCAAGGGAATTATTTGTTCATTAATATCTGATTAACTGATCAGAATACAGTCCTTGTCATAGGCTATAATTATTTTACCATTGTAGTGAAAGTGGTGGTTAGTGATAGTTCGCCAACGCTCATCCAAAACAGAGAACTTAGAGCTGACTGCTTGTTTTATCTTAGTTTCTAAAAGACCTAAAAAAAACTTGGTTTATTACCCAAAATAAAATTCCTAAGGCCTACTTGTTTGGAGGGGCTATTGATACCCTGATATTCCAAGCTACTATAGTCATTAGCAACCTGAACAAGGGTAACTAACCTTCTTCCTACTACCTTTCCTTCGGTCTACTGGTTTTAAGCCTTCTATATTCTCTCCTTGTTGGCTCTCTAACTCCCCATTATCACCTGTCGAAATAACACCTACCATCTGAGAGGGAAGGTCTTTCTCTACATGTAAACCAGGTAACGTTTCTTCTCTTTTTCCTTTAGATTGAGCTGTTGATAAGTGTCGCTGGGGCATGTTTAAATGTTCTGCTTTACCCTCTAGACATATATGAAGCTGAATTCCACTTACCGCTGAGATAATAGTCCCTTCCTTATCTGTCACTAGGTTGTCATGGACGGGGATAATCCTCTCATTCTGTCATGTGAACTTCTCTTTAGTTGGTGTAGGGTCTTAAATTCACCTCTTATGATTGCCTCTACTTCCTTTCTGATCAGGATGTTCACCTCATTATCTAGTATTTCATACTGTATGTGGTTTAAAGTTGTCATTAGGAAACATTCTAGATGAAAGTCAATTGAGACTTCCTTGGTATCCTCCTTTGCTTCTTGGGTGGTTTGCTCTTACTATTCCCCTTTTGCCAATTGATCACTTATATTAAGATCTGAGGGTTTGCTTGTAGAGTTTGTCTCCTCTTAGCAATTCCTTTCTTGAGGCTTATCAATTCCCATATGCTCCTAATAGTATCCTCTTGAGAACTTCCTTCGTATGTGCCTCCATGCTTTACCTCTCTACTTCAGAGTTGGCTTCTAATGGTAATTAATGAGGACGTCAGCATCCTTATATTTGCCTCCTTCAACTAGGCCCGATATAGGTATTGAGTCTAGTAGCTTTTGATGCAATTTGGTTTCTATGTAGACCCTTAAATATCCAATCCGGCCTATTGAAGCTATTATTTCATCCATGCAAATTGGCCTTCCAATTTGGCTATCCAGGTAGCTAATTCCCAGTGTCAACGAGCATTCTAGTAGGACATTGTGAAAGTTTAGCCATATAAGAACGTGTTGTGACTTCATATCCTCTAAGTCCATTCTCGGCCTCCACTTTTGGACAAAAAGAGGTCTGTCCATTACATGCAAAGGCCCCTCCTCTATCATTCTTTATCTACCTTAGTCAGTTCCAAACTTGAATAGACATAAATCCTGAGCAGGCAATAGAACTTCCATTAGTCCATATTTGTTCTACTGTTTAAATGCCCATGTTTTAATGACTTAGTATGCAGGGCGATTCTTGAGGAAGAAACCCATGGTAGATATGTTCCATTTTACTGCACCATTTTGAAGCACTTCCAGGGGAGGGGTAACTCGACCTACTTCAACAACTGGAGGGATGAATCTGAGCTTGTCCTTTGGGTTAATACCTCCTACAACCTGATAATAAGTAGTGTGATGAGGGGGCTCAACCTTCGCTAGAGGAGCCAGTTGGGGGGTTGCATCTCCCCTCACTGAAGAGCTCGTGCCAGAAGGTGATCTTTGAATAGCTTGGCAGGGCGAACTAGGAAAGGAGGGCACAGTCTTATCCAGAAGAATCTACTAGTGGCCTGTAGTCTACTGCATTCCCTTGTCATTAGCAGAAGGTGGAGACGAGGCAGCTTGGAAGGGGGGAAAGGAAGACTGGAAGGCTAAGGGATGGTCCATCAAGTGAAAAAGAAGGAGCCAAAAAAAGGCAGGAAGCCAACAGCAGAAAAAGCAAAAGGGGAGGGAGAGGGGAAGGAAAGGCGAAGGAGAATAAAGTAAGCAGGAGAAAGGGAAAGCAAAGGGCAAGTAGAGGACCAGGGTCAGAACTCATG
>JAOXYD010138463.1:0-10794 GCA_028565735.1 Pinacopodium congolense
TAAATGTAAACGTTCCTTTTTTATGAAAATCTTGTCTAGAGTCTACACGAGACATATTTGAAGGCATACGATAAGTATTATAAACATTTCTAGATGCATATATATGATCATAAGGAGTATATGAAGTAGAAGGCCTATAAGCATCATTTTGGTGATATGCATTAACAAAGAAATTATGTTTATTTTTAGGCACTTGCATATCCACATTCTTTCTATATGATGGTCTCGATGTATACAAAAATGCTTGATGATTTTTTTATGATGAGAGATAAATGATGAAGTCATAGAAATATTTCTAATAGATGGCCTAAGTTCTTCTTCTTCTAAGTTCTTACCTTTAACAAATTTTGCCATATTTGAAGAAGGACCATTATCACTCTTATAACCCAAACCATGTCTATCATTTACGACCTTTTGACCATTCAACATGTTTTCCAATTTTTTATTCCCTTTCATAAATTTAGCAAGTGAGTCCTTAAGGGTAATTATCTCTAATCTAATAGATGTATTTTCATTCATCAAACTATAATCATCACACTTTGATTTTGAATGTTTCTTTAACAGCTTATTTTCTTCTATCAATTGTTGCATCTCCATATCCTTTTGATTATACTACTTTTCTAACTCAACATCCTTTGATTCTACTACTTTTCTGAGTGTTTCATTTTCTAATTTACAACCATCAAGCAATTTCGAGGTTTCAGTATACTTATCATGCAATTTTTTTTCCTCCTACTTAATTCTTCTATATGGTATAATATCTCTTCATAAGTGTATTCTTCATCACATTCATCATTATTATCATATGATTTAGAACATGACGGTACATTATTATAAGATGTTGTGGAAGTATGTACCTCGTCATCCACGGAGCATAGGAAGGATACGTCTTTGTGTTTGGTTTCCTCTTGGATCTTAATAGATTTCCTCTAATGCACACCATACTACTTGAGAACTTTCACACCATAAATTGTTTTTTAATATCTCCATATTCAAGGTACAATATAAAAAATTTAAAAATTTATAATTAAATGAAATAAGATTTCTTTCAATTTCATCTAATTCTAATGTTTCTTTGAGTGTTAGACTTTATATAGGCTTTGAAGGTATGTAAAGATCATTTTATGTGTTTTTCCAATAATCTTTTCCTAAGTTTAAAAAGTTATTTTTCATTCTAATTTTCTAATCTCTAAAGTTTTCTCCATTAAACAAAGGAGGTACATTTAAACTGAGTACCACATATCTTTGCTCATTAATTCGTTAAAATTAATCCAATGTGAGACTTAGCTATGATATCAATTATTGACCCTATATGGCACCTAAGAGAGGTGAATTAGGTTATTAAAAATTATTTTCAGTATTATCAACCTAAGACTTTTTACCAATTTTAATTAAACGCGGAAGATAAGCAATAGTTTAATTATACAAATTAAATAAAAAAAATAAATTAAACAATTAAATTAAATGAATAAAAATAAAAGAAAAAATGAAGAAGAGACACAACTGATTTATTCTAGTTCGAAGCAGTCCACTTGTTCTACATCCAGTCCTTAACACTACTATTAAGATTTTGCTCTTATTGCAATCAATAAGAATACACACTACACAATACACTCATTTTTCAAGGCTCTAGGATAACCATTCACTCTCCCTTTTCTAAGGCTTAGGAATAACCTCACAACACTCCTTTTTCTAAGGCTAAAGGAGAACCTCACACTCTTCTTTTTCAAGGCTCAAGAATAACCGTACAAAAATACAACAACTTCAACTTCACTAAAAGCTCATAAACAACATAAAACACTCAATAATAATGTATAAATACTTTCTATACTTTTTTTATACAAAAACAACACAAAAACACATCTATTTATACTCTTCCAAGGCTAAATAGTCATTATTATAATGTTCTTCTCATTTAATAATATATCCATTGCAAATCTACCCATTGTCAATTTACTATTGCGTATTCTTCATGTTCGGTCGACTGAATGATCTTATTAGGTCGACCGATAGTCATTTGGTCGATTGATGCACTCATTCGATTAACATATTGCTTGATTTAGTTAACCTATACCTCATTCAATCGATCGATGTCTTTATTCGGTCGACTGATGTCCTGCGTAAACTCATTCAGTCGACCAATCCCTGTGTTGCCAACTTACAGTACTACTTGATGTTTTTGTCATATCTTTTTCATTCTTCATCTAATTGATGTAAAATTTTGTGGGTAGCTGCTTGACACATTATTCTAACATCCTGTAAAATTGCATATAATTTGGAGCTCTATAAGTATACATACTTTCTTTCCCAATTCAGCTATATAGCTTTTAGAACTTAACTGAGTTTGTTCAACAATCTAGATTCTAAACTTTATACAAACATTAATCAGTCCATGAAAAACCAATTCCATTCAATTCTTAATCCAATTCAACATATTTTAACACAAACAAGACAATACTAATCAAATCTTAATACAATTTACACAATTATACAAAATTAACACAACACATTCATCTAATTTAACAAATTTCCTTAACACAATAATCTAAACAATTTCATTCACTTTATCTACATACTTAATCAATTTATAAAACTTCAATTTACATAACCTTTATCTAAAACATTATGTTATGACTTACATAAGTCAAACAAAATTTACTAAATTACTAACTTAATTACTTATTCATCACATACACTATAAATACTAAACAAACACAGCAAACTTTACAAACATATTAGTAGAAACACTTTGTCATCATCAAAACAAAGATGGAACCAATCCTTGGTTCAACACTAAAATTTAACAATGGTTTGTTTAAAACTTTTTCTAAAGAACATGGCATCTTTTATAAATTTTCTACACTTAGAACACCTCAATAAAATGGAGTTATTATGAGGAAAAATAAGACATTGCGAGAAATGGTTGGGAATATAATCAATGAATTTGATCTTCCTATGTACTCTTAGTCAGAAGTTATAGCATATGCATATTATATGTCAAATAGAATCTATATATGATGGACTATTTATAAGACCTCTTGTAATCTTTTATTTTGGAAAAATCCAAAATTATTTATTTCAACAGATTTAGGTGTAAGTGTTACATTTTGAATGATCATTGTGGTAGGTTTAGTCATTTGAAAAGATTTTATTTTGATAAACTATCTAAACCTTCTAGTTTGTCAAAGGCCTTAAGAACTATAAAGGTATCTAACACCCCAAGGACTCAAATTAATGTGAGTACTTAAAATGAAATGATTTTCTTTGTTTTGTTAGATTTTAAGAGAAGCACTTGGTATGTTGATAGTGGATGTTTTAGGCATATGATAGGAGATGCTTCTCAATTTTTTTCCTTGAAAGACAAAGATGGTGGCTATGTCACCCATGAAGATAATCCCAAGGGTAAGATAATTGGCATTGGTAAGATCAGTAAGAATAATGCTACCATTGATATTGTCCTTTTGGTATAAGGTTTAAAGCATAACTTTTAAGTGTGAGTCAATTATGTGATAAAGGTTTCAAAGTCTCATTTAAATGTAGATCTTGCATAGTTTCTAAAGTAATTGAGAATTTCATGGTTTTTGTTGGTAAGAGAGTGGGAAATATCTATACTATTGATTTGAATGATCTTTCTAACCAAAATGTTGTGTTTGATTTGAATGAATGAGGTTGCTTGGATGTAGCATAGAAGATTAGGCCATGTTAGCATGGAATAAATTTTAAATCTTTCCAACAAGGAGCTAGTTAATGATCTACTAAAAACAAAGTATAAAAGACAAAATTTGTGATGCATTTCAAATGGTCAAGCAAACTAAGACTTTATTCAAGAAGAAAAATGTGACAACAACTTCTAGACCTTTAAAATTATTGATATGGACTTATTTAGACCATCTAGAATTTCAAGTTTAGGTGGAAAGCTAAATTCATATGTGATTATTAATGATTATAGTATATTCAAATGGGTAATGTTTCTTACCAGTAAAGATGAATGTTTTAAATCTTTTGTTAAATTTGTAAAAAGAGTTCAATTCAAAAAAAGCTACATGATTAATTCAATTAAAAGTGATCACAGTAAAGAATTTGAAAATGAATTTTTTATGCATATTATAAAGAAAATGCCAATTTTCACAACTTTTCATCAAGTAGAATTCCTCAACAAAATGGAGTTACTGAAAGGAAAAATAGGACTTTATAATAAATGGCTAAAACTATGTTGAATGACTATTGTGTTCCTAAATATTTTTAGGCGGAAGCAATTGTATATGCATGCCATGTATCCTACAAGGTCTATATAAGGCCCTATATGGATATAACTTCTTATGAAATTTGGTATGAGAAGAAACCAAAAGTGAGTTATTTCAAAGTGTTTAGTTATAAATGCTTTATCTTGAATACTAAAGATAATTTAGGTAAGTTTGATGCTAAATCAGAAGAAATTATATTAGTTGGTTATTCTTTTACTAATGAGTTTATAAGGTGTTTAAAAAAAGACTATGATGATTGAAGAGACAATGCATGTTGTATTTGATGAATCTAATCCTTTTTATGTTAAGATGAGTGATGATGATGACAATTTAGACTTAAGAAAGGATATGGAGATATTAGGGTTGGAAGAGCTTAAAGACGACACATTAGATATGTAACCATTACCATGTGAGCCTATTATTGAACCAAATGAGGCTAGGAGAGATGAGAGCTTACCTAGAGAGTGAATATTTAAGAAAGACCATTCCTCTAACCAAATCGTTGGTGAAGTAGAAAGAGGAGTAGCAACGAGATCAACGCTTATAAATTTATCTCATATGACATTTATTTCCAACATAGAGCCTAAAACCATAAATGAAGCCTTAGGTGATGAGAGTTAGACCTTAGCCATAAATGAAAAGTTGAACCAGTTTAAAAGAAATAAGGTGGGAACTTAGTACCTAGGCCTAATGATCCTTAAATTATTTTTACTAAGTGGGTCTTTAGGAATAAGCTTAATGAAGATGGAAACATTATGAGAAACAAAGCTAGATTGGTATCAAAGGGATATAACCAAAAATAAGGGATTAATTACGAAGCGACCTTTACACCCGTAGCAAGATTAGAAGCTATTAGACTTTTGCTTCTTATATGAGCTCTAAACTTTATCAAATGGATGTTAAAAGTGTTTTATAAATTGGTGTTATTAAAGAGGAGTTATATGTGGAACAACCTCTTTATTTTGAAAATCATGATGCACCTAAGCACGTTTATAAAGTTGCTAAAGTTTTGTATGTTTTAAAATGAGTTCCTAGAGCTTGATATGATAGATTAAGTTTTTTTTTTCAAATTTTTTTGTCAAATAAAAAGTTGAAACTAATTTTTTTTATAAAGAAAGAAAAGGATGATTTATTGATTTTTCAAATATATATGAATGATATTATATTTGGTTCTACTAATGATGCTTTATGTCAAGAGTTTGCAAAGCGTATAAGTAGAGAATTTAGGATGAGCATGATGGGTAAGTTAAAATTTTTTCTCAGACTCCAAATTAAATAAATGAAAGATGGGATCTTCATCAACCAGGCAAAGTATACAAAAGAGCTATTCAAGTTATTTGGAATGAGTCAAACAAAACCATTAGACATATCAATAACCATCATCATAAAGTTAGATAAAGATGAAGAGGGTAAGCCGGTAGATGTCAAGCAATATCGTGATACGAGGGGTAGTTTATTATATTTTACTGATAGTAGAATCGATATCATGTTTATTGTATGCTTGTATGCAAGATTTCAATCTAGTCCTAACGAGTCTCATTTATTGGCTGTCAAGAGAATCTTAAGATATTTGGCTAGTTCATCATCTTTAGGTTTGTGGTATCCTAGAAATGCATTAGTTGAGCTAATTGGTTATTGAAATGTAGATTATGCCAGTATTTTACTAGGTAAAAAAGTACATCTAACACTTGTAAATTTTTAGGTCTTACATTAGTTTCATGGTTTAGTAAAAAGAAAATTTTAGTGGCTTTATCTACAGTTAAAGTGGAGTATGTAGTGGCTAGTAGTTATCATGTATAAGTTATTTGTATTAGGCAATAACTTAGAGATTATGGCAAGGAAATAACAAAGATACCCAATAGGTGCAGTAACACTAGTGCCATTTGCCTAACCAAGAATCCCATTCAACATTCAAGAACTAAGCATATCGAGATAAGACATCACTTTATAAGAGACCATGTATATAATAGTGATATTGAATTGGAATATGATGATACACACCATGAATTGGCTGATATATTTACTAAACCAATGATTGAGGATATATTTTTCATGATAAGGAGAGAATTAGGCATGATTGATGGTGCATCTCTTTAATTATTATGTGTTTATGAACATTTTGCCCCTCTTAATTTATATTCTCATGCATGTCTTTAGGTCTTTTTTATAATGTCAAAAAAGAGGAGAGGTGGATATGATTTCTCTCTTATGCTTAAAAAGGTATATGATTTCTGGATTTCATATATTAAGGGGGAGCCTTAAAAAAATTTGTGCATGAAGTAATAGGGAGCATTAGTTAACTTTGAAAAGATTGAAAATATGTGTTATGATTTTGTCATCTTAAAATGTGCTTTGTTCTTTCTATACTATCACATGTTTTGTCATCATAAAAAAGGGAGAGATTTTTAAACCAAATGGGGTTCCAATCTTAGTTTTGATGATAACAAAACATATTTGTTACTAATGATTTAAGTTTACCTCGTGATAGGTTTATTTCAAGATGATTTCATTTAGAAAGCTTGAAGCTTGAAGGGCAAAGAATAAGTTAAAGGAAAAACAAGAGATATTCAAGTTACAAGACCTTAGTTAGGTTGTTTTTAATATTATTTTAAGCTTTACTTATTTTCCAATTGATCTAGAGCTCAATTTTTATTATGCATTGCATATAGTTTTTAAAAGTTGCATAAAGTTTCATAAAATAGTCTTGAATCATTTTTACTATTCATATGATCTCAAATTATATTTTAAATCTTTTTTGAAGTCTTATTTAATGTTTAGATAGTTAAAAATTGATTTAGTTATTTTTTCAATTTTATAACTAAAATTCGTTCGGTTTAAGTTCTTTTGTTGACATATTTCAAATTTATTCAGATTTGATTATCATCATTCAATCTGATTTTTTAATACCCAAATCATTTTTTTATTGCTTCAAATTCATTGTACACATTTTTCCTAAAGTCTTTAGAGTACACTAGAATTTTATCTCCTTTTTTTAAGCACTCAAAATGTTGATTGAAGCTTTAGGAAGATAGAAAAAGCTATCTCTAGCAGCTCTTTATTTCCTTTTTAGGATTAAATGTCTCTTTTGGCTTGCAAACAGCTAGGCCTGCAATGTAAATGTCTCAAAACCATTCCTAACCCTACATACAACATCTTTAAACACTTTTAGTATTTTCTTTTTAAAGCCCTAGAGAAATAATGAAAGACAAAAATCATTTAAACCTCAAGGCTACCTCCTTCTTCACTGTTTGCCTCTTTTTTCAATATTTTGGTTTAATTTCGTCCCTTTCCATCTTATTCTATTTTTATTTGAATGAATTCATTTTTTTCAATTAGATTAAGAGTTTAAAAGTTTTTTATCATAGTTTCATATTTTAGGGTATGTATTTTGATAGATTAGAGCTTAAACTCACTCATAGAAAAAAATTTTCTGATTTTAATATTGATTCTTGCTATCTTAATTTTCTTTTATTTATTTTTTAGATTTTTGGAAGATTGTTTGATAGGTTTGAAGTACTCTTCTTAGATACACCAAAACTAGTTTTAAGTCTGTTCTTCTCATATGCATGGAAATTGTCCAGATTTTCCTTTTCTTACTTTCAATGTGATTCTTGATATTTTACTTTATTTCCAAAATCACCCAATAATTATTTTCTATTTACTTGAGTGTTCTAGAGTGTGTTTAAATTTTTTTGAATTTTTGAAAGACTATTTCTACTTTTTAAATTATTTTCTAGACACACCTAAACTATCTCTGATTTTTCTGCTCTTGTGCTAATCTCAATTTTGATTAACTAGATAAGTTTTTGGGTGTGTAAAATTGTTATGATTAGTTTCCTTACAATCTCAAGATTATCTAGATATTTTTAGTTTGATTTTTAAACACTTATATTCTCTATTCATGCTTTAAATTTGTAAACTACCCTAAATTATATAGATTTCATTCACTAGCTTTCATTCAGATATTTGGGCATTTAAATCTGAATTGCTTGTTTCCAAATTGTTTTTCTCTATTTGTTTAAGTCCTAAGAATGACTATTGACTATTTAACTGAATTTTTAGTGGCTTATTTAATTACTTGGAAGCATTTGTCGTCATATTCATCAAACTTTCTAACTTTGGTTTAAGTGATCTTTCATATTTTGATTGATCAATCATACACGTTTTTAGTGCATCAAATCTATCATATTAATTTTTTAACGCTTTGAATAGTGTCATTGATCATTCATATCATTTGTGAAATCATTAGAGCCCTTACTTTAATTGTACTTTAAGTGAAATATATCCATAAGTATTCTTAGTTACTTGTGAAGGGGTTATTTGAATTGTTAGGTTGGTTATGTCAAGGCTCCTACTTGCCATATAAATATTGGTCATAAGGTCTCTCTTCACTTGGCAAAGATGAAGCTAAAGTACAAACAAAGAGATATACAAGTTACATGACCTTAATTAAGTTGTTTTTAATATGATTGTAAGTTTTACTTATTGTCCAATTGATCTAGGAACTCAATTTTAAATTGCATAAAGGTTCATAACATAGTCATTGAGTCATTTTGATTATTCATATGGTCTTAAATTGTGTTTTAAATCTTATTTAAAGACTTATTCAATGTTTGGATAGTTAATAATTGCTTTAGTCATTTATTTTCAATTTTGGAATTAAAATTCATTTAGTTTAAACTTTTTTATTGACATACCTCAAATCTATCTAGATGCTCCTACTTTTGAGGATCACAAGGTAGCTATAAGCAAGACTTCTTTTGAGGACACACCAAGTGTGCATCCACCCCATCATTTTTCACCTGTCATACCACTTACACCTTCTATTGATGATCCTATGGTCGGTTTCATGACTTTCTTGAGCAACATAGAGTCTCGACTTTCTTTAGAGATCTCTGATTTGGGTGGTGTGATGGATGATCATTTTGATGCACTCTCCCTTCATATAAATGTTATAGACTCATGTTTAACATGAATTGTGGAGCATCAGAGAGCTCGGGATAGGGATAGTCCTGCTTCCTAGTTATTTTGCTTATTCACACAATTTGTTTTAAGTCCTTTGGTTTGTTTGTTTTGTTTTAGTGTGTTTCTATTTCAGTTTTGTAGTGTAGATTGTTTTCAAATCTGACTGCTACATTTTGATGTACTGTGACTCCTTGGTTGTAGTTGTCTTACATATTTATATGAGTGGAGCATTATTATTTTTTTATTTTCTGTGTTTGCTCTTTTTAATGCTTTTATTTCTACTCATCAAATCGATTCGACTGTATTCAAGCCTTTGTCAAACGGGTGTATTCTTTTCCTTACTCTCCTACTTTATGCATTTACTTTCCTTTCTAAATATTAAGGACAATTTTACTTTAAGTTTGGGCATGGAATTTATCATTTATCATTTATCATCATTAAGGATTGTTACACACTTCACTTTATGAATCGATTTCTGACATTATGATTTCTTATACCCTTTCTTATTGTGAGTCTAATAGTATTTTAATTTATCATTAATTTCATCATGGCTTATAAATTGCGAAAAAAATTTTAATTTTAATACTTCTTATTGTCTATGCTCTCTTTTGAAATCCATTATTTTAACAATTTGAAATGTTATATAATTAATTTTAACTTTTAATGACCAACTACTTTTAACTCATTTCGTAATTTGGATAACAGAAACTTGATGATTAGAATGATATTCCACATATAAAATGCAACTTCCTGAGTAATTTTGTAACTTTTTTAAGGTACTTTTATCATTTAAAGAAAAATGAAAAAGAATTAGAATTAAACAAAAAATTAAAATTAACATTAATTACTTAATTAGTTAAATAAATAAGTAGAATTCACTACTCTGATTTTTAATCTTATACGTACGTATATTTAGTAAAAAAAAGAAGAAGAAAAATATAAATTAAAAAAAGAGAGAAAAATAAATAATAAAAAAGAAAAGAGAAAGAAGAGAGTAATGTATATATATGTATAAGATTAAATTTATAAGTGGGTCTAATAGTCGATTGAGTTAATGTAACTCAGTTGAGTAACTAGGGATTGTTCACATTAAAAGACTAAAATGACTTCTTAACTAAATTGCTTACGTATTTAATTAATTTTGTGATTAATTAAATTATTATTTGTATTACTTAAAGGATGTGAAAAAGTCCAAAAAATGATGCATTTACTCAGTGTATTTACCTGTTGCATATAGAATTGATTTTTGTGATTTAGGTTGAAGGTTAAAAAAGAATGAAATGATTTAAATGCACTGATAATTTGATGTGATTAATTAATTCTATAACATTTCTACGCGCCATTATTTTTTAAAGGATGAAAAAAGCATTTTCAATGATTGTGTTATTAATCTTGAATTAATTTTCGTTTTTTTATCTTATTATGAAATTGATGATGAATTAATTTTCGTTTTTTGATCTTATTATGAAATTGATGATGAATTAATTTTCTTGAGGACAAGTAAATGCTCAAGTGTGGTGGAAGGTTAAAAAAGAATGAAATGATTTAAATGCACTGACAATTTGATGTGATTAATTAATTCTAT
>JAOXYD010138474.1:0-10794 GCA_028565735.1 Pinacopodium congolense
AAATTTGTAAAATAGTATATAAATGTATTATATTGTATAGTTTTTAACTTAACTTTAAACTTAAAAATGTCAAAATATAAAATTTTTCCTTTTTTTCAAAATTTTTTTTTTAATTTTTTCCTGTACCGGCCAGTACAGGCCGGTACCGACTGGTATTTAAACCCGATACGAAATTCGGATATTCCGTTCCGTTTTCCGATCGGTACGAGGCGTACCGATCGGTACCGGCCGGTACGGAACGGAATTCAAAATCTTGAGTTTGACAACTGACAAATAGTGGCTTAAGGAAAACTGAGAGTGTTAAGAAAAATATAACTCGCTAAATTGAAAATTAGTAAATGACAACCTAATCAAATCAAAGAGTAAAACTAAATATGACGGCACATCTTTTGTAGCGAATGCAAACAACTCCTTCCATATCATAGAAAATATATTGGTAAAAAGTGATAACCAATTAAGTGATAACATATTATAGAGAAAGTAAATTGTAAGGTCCTAATTAGTTTTTTTTTTCAAATGATTTTGTGATTATGGTCCAATTTGAAGGTCTACTACTTATAAATAAAAAGTTCTTTTTGAAGATTGATCAAAATAACGATTCAAAAAATGTCGCACATTATCAATAGAGAGGGTCCGTTTGAAAAGGTTTTAACTTTTGGATTTAGTTTTCAGATTTTCTAAACACAAAAATCAATAAAGAACATCACAAAAATCGAAAAAAAAAATATTTTAATACAGCATAGAAATCAAGACAGACAACACAAAAATCTATAAAAATACACAAAATTTAATACAAAATTATAACATCCACAATAAAAAATCACAACAAAAAACTCAATCAAACGACCCCTTCAATTTACACCATCATCTTTTCTTTGGTACTCAAATCATAAAACATGTTGTTCCAATTATTATTTTAAAATTCAATTTCGAAATTCTTCCTTATTTCAAGCATTTTAATTATTAGTTGTCATCTTTGATATATTAAATGAAGCAATTTTGTCAATTTAAATGGTTGTATATAATCGTCAAATGTTGGATTTATTTTACCTAGATAATAATCGGAAAGCGTTGAATTTACTGTGAAAAGTTAGGTGAACATCAGTAATTTTAAATGTTCAAAGACTATTTTTAAGGTTTTGTTTAATTGAGTTTTTATTTTTTATTTTTTATTTTTTATTTTTTTAAATATATAAATAAAAAAATAACATACTAATATAGCACAGAAATAAAAAAATAGCATAAAAACAAAAAAATACACAAAATTTAATATAAAAACACAACTAAAAACCATAGCCAACAACCTAACTAAACGTACCCTAAAGTAATAAAATGTACAAAATAGGATCTTTTATTGTTTTGGTCAATGACAATTGTAATTATAATAATTTTGTTTTTGTTACTTTTATTTGAATAAATAGCATGAGTAATAGCATCAATGATGTAATATTTGTATTTAATTATTCAACAAATGGTTAAATTGTAAAAGAGGAGTTATCTTTTAATTCTCTATGATTAATATTTTCCATACATGTAACAAAATTTTAGATTACTCATTTTACATTATTTGTTTATTTGATTTTAACACATACTTTGACAAATTATTAATCATTTTCTACGATGAGTGATAAACACTTCTATAGAGCTTCCAATTTAGTATATATGCCTATATATTTCTGTTAAACCAAGTAAGATTCCATTTATATTTTGGCGATGACAAAATAATTTTGCTACTTGTGATTTTATTGCTTTTGATGTATTGAAAAAATATGATTAAGAAAAAGATGAAAATATACAATTTGAAGCTATTAAAGCAAGTGGTGATACATGAAGAACAAATGTAAAGTGAAGGCTCAAGGGCTAAGATAGTAAAATTGAATAATAAGTTAAATTCTTTGTAATTTTTATTGTAAATCTTATCTTAGTCTTTTAAAAGTGTTTAAGGGCTCAAAATCATACATATACATTCATGTTTACAGTTTTTGCATATAAGTTACATGGTTAAAATAAAATGCTTTGGAAAATTTTTTAAATATCCTCTTTATGTATTACAATTAGTTTTTGGTTAGACTAATTGATCAATGGTTGGGCGAGTGGTCAACTGGTAAGTGATATATGTAGAGATTGGTCCATCAGTATAGTTTGAGTGGTCGATTAATGGGTTGTAATGGCTAATTCTAACAAGAAAACATGTGATTAATGATTTTTAATGAATAAAAACTATTATAAATAACTAGTTAGTGAATTTTTACTTATAAATAAGTATATTAGGATGATTATGAAATATTCATTAAGTATTAATTAAGTAAGAAGTGCGTAGTGAATCAAAGAGCTTTGAAGTGAGAAACTTGAGAATTTTTGTAAGACTTCTTGTAGTGTTTTGTGTGCATTCACCTTAATGTTGCTAAGAGCTCTTTTTAAATACTTTAATTGAACACGTGAGATTTTTTCGAGTGTATTTTAGGTTATGGACTTCTTGAAATTGTTATAAAAAGGTTGATCTTTATTTGTAAAGAAGATAGTTATAAAAAGATTGGTAGTCACCCGTGAAAAAGATAATTATAAAAAGGTTGGTCTTCACCTATAAAAAAGATTAAGTTAGTTAAATTTTAACAAGTAGTTAAAAAGTAGGTATATGTGTAAATTGTGCACAGCACCACTATAAAATTTGGTAAGTTATGCACAGAACCAATATAAAGTTTGGATTGTTTTTTTTCTTCCCTGTCTTTTTAATTTACAATTTTATTTTAATTTAAATTATATTGTTATATTAATTTAATATATTACATTTGTGCATTACATTAAGGGAGGATTATTTAAGTTAAGTGAAAAGATTTAGAAAAATTTAGAGTTACCTAATTAAGCTCCTTTTAGGTGTTATATAGGGCTAACAAGTGACATCAGAACTAAGACTTGTATAGGATATATTTCTAACGAAATTAGTGAGTAAACGTCAATGGCTTTTTTGATAGTAAAAGCATGATAAACTCCTTTTATTTGATTGAAATAATTATTTTGGTTAAAAATTATAATAAAAATCTTTCTTTATATGCAAAAATTTAGATTTATGGGAAAATACTTTCAAATAATTATTTTGTTCCTACAAAAGTAGTAGATTTGCAAAAAGTTCTTAAGGAAAAAGAGGAACGAGATGCCAATGATATATAACTTGTTTCTTTAAATAGTAATGACATTTATATTTTGTTTTGTGCATTCAATAGAAGCGTGTTCAATGAATTTTTAATATGCAAATTGGCTAATGAGAGTTGGTGTAGATTGGAAGTTACTTATGAAGATACCAATCATGTTCAAGAAGTGAAGAGTGAGCTTTTTAAAGCAAGAAGCAACTTCCACATGTTTCATTGAAAATGATTTTAAGGCTCACTCTAACTCATTCTTGTTTAATGATAATGAGGCACTTGCTTACTCAAATTTTTGTAATGATGATGAATTGAATTATGAAGAATTAGTTGAATATTTAAGAGGTATGATCTTAAAGAAGAAAAAGTTGTCTTTGAAGTATAAACAAATGTTAAAATTATTGGATGCATGAAAACTAGAAATTGAGAAGTTGAAGAATGAATTATATAGCATGGTAGAATCTAAGAATAAAGGTTATGTACAAAAATTGATAGACAATAACACTTTTTCAAAAAAGGAAGTAAAAAACCTTAATGATTCCTTATTAAAGTTCATTAAGGGAAAGGAAAGGTTAAAATGTATGTTAGGTGCATAAAAAGCATAAAATGATAGATGTAGTTTAGGATTTACCCATGAAAATGTACCATCAAGTAGTAAAACTACCTTTATTAAGGGAAAGAATTTAAAAGAAGAACGTACACTTAGGCCATTATATGAACACATTACATTATCTATTAGTTTACAATCTCAAAGAAAACATCATACTTTTATGGAAAAAACTACATGGCCGGCGGTACATAGCCATCTATGACCACTGGCCACCCCCCATGGTCGGTCATAAGATGCCGGTCGTGTAGTTAGTTGCTACTTTTACAAATGGCTCTAAATCAAGAACTAGTAGGCAATTTCATCAAGAAAGGAATAGGCATAATTAATATAGGAACATACAATCATATTTATATTTATTTAGGTCTCAAGTTAGATAAAATGACATGATTCGTATGTTATACATTCAAGATTGCAATTATAAGAGAACACCTTCGACATTTCTAAGGCCTCACTATTATTCCATGATAACTTATAATGAAAGAAGACCTTGGAATTCATTTTGACACAAATATAGGACTCATCATCATGCATATATGACTTGCTATTTTTGTGAAAACTTTAGACATGTTGAAAGATTTTGTTTTACTTAATAAAGATGGTTAAATTAAACCAATCTTCTAGAATGTAGTTTGCAAAAGTTCAAGAATTAACCACTAAACACTCAAATTAATGTGGGTATAAAAAACATATTGATTATATATTTTATAGGTCAAACATCGATTAGTATCAAGTACATATAAAGTGATTTAACGAGAGTATCTCCCTAATACCTAATAGTATCTAGCAAATTATGGTAAATAACATTTCCAACAAGGGGCAAATGGTAAAGAGTACTCACATGAGCTAATAAGGTAAGTGAATTGTTGAACCAAGTGAGGAAAAGAAAATGAGGTATAAACTTGACCTTATAGTGAAAGTATTTGAGAATATTAACTTGATATAGATATTTTTGGAGAGAGAAAGCTTTGTTTACGTGTATTTAGAGGGAGTAGTCACTTAAATGTTGTTTATCATTTTTAATTCCTTTCTATGATGTTATTAGTCCATGTCATAATGTCATTACATATAAATATTAAAAGGAAGTGATAGTTACATGATGCATAAACAAAGGAGGAGGCAATAATGATATTAAAAATGATGATTTACATGACACCTTAGTCAAAGAGGCTAGATTTTACATGATTAAGATAAAAATGAAAATATTGTAAAATTGCGTGTGAATATTTTTTTTTAGATAATAGCTTCTTAAAATAGAGATTAGTGATACAAGTGCTTTGTATAAGGGCAACATTTAGATGTATTTTGTATATTTGGATAATAGATGTTGTTAGTGTCTTTTGAATTTGGATGATGAAATTTGAATCATTTTTAAATCTCCTTAACATTTTATTACTCCTTTTGATGCTTATAGATATGCATATAATCTTTGTAATATTGAGAGAGAGAGAGAGAGAGAGAGAGATAAAAGATATGTGATTTTGGATGTTTTTATTTAGGGGAGCGTAGTGTTTAGAGGAAGTTGTGTTAATGTTGATGGTCTTGATTTTGATGAATTATGAATATATAAGTTATAATAAGTTTTAAGTTTTGATGATTTTGATGATATTTTTTGATAATATTATCGTGTGTTGTTTTTGTCTTTATAAAAAGGGGGAGAAGTTTTATAGTGCAATCATTTCATGTGATGCTTCATATATGTGTTATTGATGCATGAATTTAGGGGGAGTACATGAATTAAAATTACTAGTTTTGTGTTAAGAACTTTTTGATGATTCAAAAAAAAAAAAAAAAGAAGAGAGAAGATGTGTGATATTAATTGCTCTTATTTAGGATTTTTTAGAGTTTTAATTTTGATAATATTATAGTATGTTGTTGTTGACAATGGGTAGAGAATTTGAATGACATTAAAAAATATGACTTATTAAGTATATGTTTTTACATTTTATGTTTCCATAAAATTACATGGTTTTGTCATCATCAAAAGAGAGAAGATTGTTGAACCAAGTGAGGTTCTGCCTAAGTTTTGATGATGATAAAATTATTTTTCTACTAATAGTTTTATTATTTTTGATGTATTGTGTTTAACCAAGGGCAGTTCTACCTTTATTTTGATAATAATAAAAGGTTACTACTAACGGTTTTAGTGTGGTTGATGTATTGAAAATATAAGTTTGATGAAAAGGATGTATTCGAACAAAGATTGGAAGAAAAAAAGGTGTTATGAAGATGTATTTTAAAGCCTTGGAGTTTTAAACCCTTGGAGGATAAAATAGAGTTTATAAAGATTAAAGAAGATGGGTTAAGATGAAGATTAAGGTGTAATTGAATAGGATGTTGTTGTAAGTTTGTATGTAGTCTCATCTTAATCTTTTCTTTATATTGAAAGGGTTCACATAATGCATTTTATACTCAGAGTTAGTAATTGCTATATGTAGGATACATAATAAAAAAGAATTGTGTGTAGATAGTTTTTGAAGATGCTCTTGACTCATTAAAATGGTTTTGGGAATTAATGTTATATATATATATGTGAAAAAGAGGATAAATTGTATGAATTTATTAAAGGTTATTTGATATGAAGTAGTTGTAAATGATATGATAAATTTTGAGATTAGAATGTGATAATGTGTGTTTGTATTGAAAAATATATGAAAAGACGAAGTTAAAAATTTTAGGATATGTTGTTAAGGTTAAAATTAGATTAAAGGTTATGTAAATAAACGTGAATGCATTAAAATTATGTCAAGAAGAATTTATAGATGTTAGAAATTGTTTTAGTATGATTTTAATGTATAGAAATGAGTTAGGAATTGAATTGGATTGAATTTGGTATGAATTGAGATCAATCTAAGAGTTAGATTGGTTGAATAGTTGGTGCATTGGTTGAGTACTGTATAAGTGCACTGGTCAACTAGTTAAGGCGTGATTCGTGTCTAACGGATATATTTACAAAACTAATATGAAATAATGTGGAATAAATGTAAAGATATGTCAGAAATGACTATTAGGCTTAGAAAACTCTATAAATAGGTGTTTTGTGAGTGGTATTTTCATCCAACAAGTGTAAGAAACACTCATATTAGATATTTGAACATTGTGAGCTTTGTTTTATAAGGCTTTGGTGAAGTTTTGTATGAGTTTTATGAAACTTTATGTGAGTTTATTTATGTATTCATTCTAAATCATTTTTAAGCCCTTAAACACCTTTGGTTGGTAAAAAAAAAACATATTTTAAAGAAGTTTTATGAGAATTGTGTATCAGTGAGAATTATATTTTATGGGGTAGAAATATTAAGAGTGAAAATTTGTCATAGATTATCCTAGAATCAATTGATTATGCATAATCAAGAAGAATTGTATGTGAATGGTTTTTGAAGTTCATTTTTTTAAAATTAATGTCATATGTGTGTGTGAAAAGAGGATAAATTATGAGAATTCATAATTAAAGGTTGTGTGAGATAAAGTAGTTATAAATGCTAGGATAAATTATGAGATTGGAATGAACTAATGTGTGTGATTGTATTAAAATGTATTTGAAAAAAAATGATGTTGAAAATGTTAGGATAAATTATTAAGGTTTAGATTAGATTAAAGGTTGTGTGAATAAATGTGATTTTGTTAAAACTGTGTTAAGAAGTTTTGGTGATGTTAGAAATTATTTTGGTATGACTTGGATATATATGAATAAGTTAATAATTGAATTGGATTAAATTTAGTATGAATTAAGACATGAAAACTGTTGAACCAAGGGAGGTTCATCTTATTTTGATGATGACAAAACATTAAATGGATTAATGTTTTTATATGTTTGATGTTTTTATGTGTTTAATGCCTTAAAAGATAGGAGTTAAGCTTGGAATGCTAAGAAGATGTTTAAGGAGTCTTGAAGGTAAATTGATGTTTATGAAATGAATGATCAAGGCTCAAGGTTTTAAGAAGAGTTAAAATAGAATTCACATAGGTTTCGATTTATAGTTTTATTGTAAGTCTTATTTAGGTTCTTTTTAGTGTTTAAAGAGGTTTACTACATATGTAACTCATTCATAAATTATAATATGCATATAAGTTGCATAATTAAGAGGACTTATGTGAAATGTTTTAATAATCCTCTTACTTAGTTAAAAATGTTTTAAAGAAGGTTTTAAACTTTTTTACGAGTCTACAAAGTGTAAAAAAGTGTTAAGAATTAATTTGGATTGGATTGAATTTGTTTAAAAAAGTTTATATATGTTTTAATGAGTTAAACGATGGTTTAGAAAATGTTAAACAGTGGTCTAGTAAGGGGTCATTTAGCATACATTCTTGAAGTCCTAAATGGCAGTTTGATAAGAGTTAAATGGCGGTATATGCATACCCACCGTTTAGTATATGTTCCTGGTATTTAAACAATAGGGGTTCAACGATGCCGTTTAAGTCCTAGGAACCACCATTTAAGAGCGTAAATCATGCTTAGCAAATTTGTTTTAATAGTAACTTAATTTTAATGCATTAAAATGTTATACAACGATAATAAATGACTAGTTTGACATCTTAGGACTATAAATAGGGTGTATTGCATATGTTTCCATCATCCAAATGCCTAAAAAGTGATTCATTGAGTGATTTGAGAATTATGAAAGTATTTTCTTGAAGTTTTTATATGATGTTTTTGCACTTATTTTAAGTTATTGTGAGCCTCTTAAATACACTAAAGAGTGTTTAAGTGAGATTAGATTTCAAGTGTATTTTTGTGAGAGATTGTTCTTGTGAAAAGTTATTCCTTAGCCTTGAAAGGGAGTAAAAGCTTTACTTTTAATGGGAGTGAAAGGTTTATCTTGACTCTTTAAAAAGGTGATTGTATTATGACTTTGTAATTCTTCTATTTTGATATTAGAACAAAATCTCAACAGTAGTGTTGGGGACTAGACATAGGAGCAAGTGGATCGTTTTGAACTAGAACAAATTAATGGTATCCTTCCTTTACACTCTTTAATTTTATGCAAATTTAATTGTTCTTAATTTGATTCCTTGATTAAAATTATGATTACTTTAGTTATTCAATTAATATTTGCAGAATATTATTCACATCAATTTTGTTTATCTAATCACTTAAATCGTTGTCTATTTTACGCAAATTTTTTAATTTCGTACCGGTACCAGCCTGAATCCGGTACATAATTGATGTATTTTATACCAGATTCAAATACTGATTGGTACCGAAAAAAAATAAAAATAAAAATAAAAAATTTTAAAAGAAAAATTTTGTATTTTGACATTTTTAAGTTTAAAGTTATGTAAAAAACTACACAATATAATACATTTATAAACTATTTTACAAATTTTATAAAATTCAAGAACTAATTTATAATTTTAAAAAATTATCTGAAACGGTACTGGTATTGACCGGTACCGGTATAATACAATTTTAAAGATAAATTTGGTATCGGTACTGGTACGGTATTTAAAATAATTATTTTATGTAATTATTTTATGATTTTTGCATTCAATTTTTTGCAAAGTGTTATATACTTTTAAATGATCTTAGAATTTTTTAATAATTTTTTAAGAACCTAATTCACCCTCTTATTAGGTGCCATTCAGGTCTAACAATTAGTATCAAAGAGTGTCTAATGAATTTGTGACAAAAGATCGGTATGACACATACAATAAGCATCGTTACTCCCTCATATAGCTTAGAAGGTTATAACACATATAAAGCTCCTTATTTTAATGGAAATAACTACCTATATTGAAAAACTAGGATGAGATGTTATTTAATGAGCGAAAGTGTAAATCTATGGATTATGGTTTCACAAAAAGACTCCTACGCCTTTTAAACATGTAGGAAATGAATTAGTACTTAAGAAAGGAAATGAGTGGAGTAACATCGAAAAAGATTAATTTCTTTAAACTGTAAAGCTATGCATATTTTATATTGTACACTAAGCATGGAAGAATTTAATAGAATTTATATGTGTGAAACTATATATGATATTTATCATACACTAAAAATTACTTATGAAGGTACAAATCAAGTAAAAGAAACTAAAATTGGCATGCTTACTTATCAATATGAACTTTTTCAAATGTTATATGATGAAAATATCTCTATTATGTATGTTCGTTTCAATAATATTGTAAGTGTCTTAAAGGGTCTAAGTAAAACTTATTCAAATGTTATACTTATTAGGGAGATTCTTAAGTCTCTACAAAAATCATAAGGAGAGAAAGTAATCACAACTTAAGAAGCAAAAGACCTCTATAGTCTCCCTCTCGATAAGCTGATTGGATATTTGTTAACATATGAGATGATGTTAAAAGAAAATCAAGTATAGGACATCGTACCTAAAAGCAAGATTATAGCATTCAAAAGTGACAAGAAAGGAGGAAAGTAAGAATGAAGAAACTTCGTATGGAAGCGAAGAGGAAGAAACACTCGCACTCATCATAAGAGGGTGAAGGAAATTCATATGAAAGAAGGCTCTCATCCATAAAAAAAGAACGTAAGTCCTCATCCTAAAATAAATTCACTAATATAATATGTTTTAAATGTGGTGAAAAAGGTCATTTGAAGTCACATTGCCTATACTTTCAAGAAGAATAAAAGAAAGAAAAGAAAGAAAGGAAGGAAAAAAAGGAGTCAAAGAAGAAAGCGCTAAAAGTAGTATGGACCAAATCAAGTGATTCCGAAAAAGAAGAAGTCACAAACGTCTGCTTCACTGCCATTATAACACGTGCAACAGCTATTTTTTACCTAAATCTTCAATGTTTGCGGCTTGACTTCTTCCTCCACTTGTAGCTGCTCAATCCCTATATAAAGAGGCCTCTCCCAGATGTTTTAAGCATTAGTTGTAGGATCAAACACCTTAGTATTCAGATCAAAGTAGTCTTAGGTTGTTTTTCATTTCTTTCCTTTGTAATTTGAGTTTTTCAGGTTGTTTGAAGTTCCAAAAGCAGTAATCACATAGTTTTGAGTTAGATAACCATTTGGGGATGTGATTTGGTTCATTCTAAACTCTTAATTTCATGTATTATTATTGTTATTTTGAATTAATCAAAGTATTG
>JAOXYD010138485.1:0-10794 GCA_028565735.1 Pinacopodium congolense
AACTTGGCATTTCATTTAAGTTAAAGAATTTCATATTGTTTAACTTTGCCTTAGGTGTTTAAAGTGTTTTAATTCCGAAAAAGTTTTTAAACACCCAATTCACCCCCCTCTTGGGTGCCATAGGGCTAACATATAGGAATAAAGGGCCATTCGAAATTATTTTTTATAAATTTACATTTTATCTATTAAGAAAGATTTTATTCTAATTTTCCAATCCAAATAATCAATGCCATCAAATAAAGGGAATTTATCTATGCTTTCACTATAAAAAAGTGTCATTAACCTTTACTGACTAATTTCATTAGAAATATGTCTTATATAAGTCATAACTCTAATATCATTTATTGACCCTATATGGTTCCTAATAGTAGGGCAGGGGTTAATTATGTAACCTCAAAATTTTCTAAATCTTTGTCTCATTGAAAATTTTTACTTTCTATAAAATGTGGAATATATAACAATATATTAAATCAATATCACAATATAACTTAAAATAAAGCATACTTGTAAAGTAAAAAGATAGGAAGAGAAAGGCAAACCAAATTTATAGGTGTTTAGTTCACAACCCATACCTACATCTACCCTCCAACTACTTGTTGAAAATTTTTCGATATCAATGTTCTTTACGGATGAAGATCAACCTTTGTGTAAGCACACTTTTTTTTACAACTGAAAAATATCCCTTACAACTTTAATCTAAACAAGCCCCAAAACTAAAAACATACTAAAAAAATGATCTCACTTAATTAACCAATGTGTTTAGAAAAGGGCTCTTAACAAATCAAAATGAATGCACACAAAATCACTTGAAGAAATCACCCAGAAACCACTTAAAATAATCCACTTATCCCTATCCAAATCAATGATTTCACTTTATGTTTAATGCATGAGTACACACATCTTAAGACACCTATTTGTAGATAAAAATCATCAAAACAACCATTTGTAGCCTTTAATATACATAAAAATCATCAAACACCTAAAATCATGCTGAAAATCGGTTGTTGTTTTGTAGATTTTCTACCTACTGGTTGACCATTTAGGTTTACTGATTGATTAATCACTGGTCGGCCAGTCTTTATTGTAACCATCTACTAGTTGAGCATTAATTCTACCATTAGTAAACCAATCTTACAAGAAATTGATTTTTAACACTTTTAACACTTTCTAACACATTCAAACTTCCCTAAACCATAGTCAAACTATCATATTTCACAAGCCTTAACACACATACACGCACGCACGCACGCACGCATCATCAAACTAGTTTCCCACAATATTTTAATGTATTAAGAGGATTATTTAAACACTTTCCCCAAAATATGTTCCTCTTGGTTATGAATGCTTTCAAAATCTCTAAACATGAATGCATATGCATGATTTTGAACCCTTGAAGAAAGTACTTAAAATAAAAATTAAAAATTATAACCTATTAAAAAATGCTATCTTGATCTTTGAGTCTTCATTCTCTTATTTTTCATATATCATCAATATTACTCTAATAGCTCCAATTTATATCCTTTCACCCTTTTCCCAATCATATCTTTCTAATACTTCAAAAATAATAAAACCATTACTAGCAAAGATATTTTGTCATCATCAAAACTTAGGTGTTAATTCTTTAGTTCAATAAATATTTTAAGATAATTAAACAAAATGTCAAAAGGTTAGGAGAAGGCAATCTACAACCTGGACCTTTATTAAAAATCCACTTAACCTAAGCTTAAGTGATTAGCTTCTCATCTTAGATATGATTTTTTGGGTGCTAATGATATATATCTTGTTATTATTTTTGCCTTTTCTAGTACTAAAAAGGAAGAGAAGCTATTGAGGGTGTTGAGAAAACATAAATAGTGATAGATTGGTCTATTTTAGACATCAAGGGGATTAGTTCATCTATTTGTATATATAAGATTTTTATTGGAAAGATTATCTCACATGTTTATAACCTCAAAGACGTCCCAACCCTAATAATAAAGATTGTGTACAAATTGAAGTGTTAACACTATTAAGGGTAATCATTTATCCTATTTTTGGTAGTTCTTGGGTATGTCTTATATAGGTAGTTCTAAAGAAAGGAAGCTTAACCATGGTGAACAGTGAGAATAATGATCCAATTTGTGTAAGAGTCATCACTGGATGGCGAGTATGCATTGATTATAAGAAGATGAATGTTGCGACATGTAAAGATCATTTTCCCTTAACATTTATTAATTAGATGCTTGAGAGATTGACAGGTTATGCATACTATTGCTTTTTAAATGAATACTCAAGGTATATATAGATTTCTATAGCTTTTTAAGATTAGAACAAATATATCTTTTTACATGAACTTATGGTACATTTGCTTACTGTCATTTGTCATTTGGTTTATATAATGCTTTTGTTACCTTTCAACGTTATATGATATCTATATTTTTATATGTAGGAGATAATATTGAGATTTTTATGGATGATTTTTCTATCTTTTTTTTGTTTTGTTTTTATGATTGTTTACCTAAATTAAATAGGATTTTACAAAGAGGTGAGGATACCATTCTTGTACTTAACCAGAAAAATGTCATTTTATAGTAAAGGTATTGTTCTACATCATAAAATATCTATAAAAAAAAGGAATTGAGGTAGATAGAGAAAAGATTAAGATGATATAAAAGCATCATATCCTTACTAATGTGAATTATATTAGGATTTTTTAAAAGTATCTAAGTTTTGATAGGAGGTTTATCAAATACTTTTCTAAGATTGCTAAACTATTATGTTCTTTACTTGCTACATATCTTCCTTTTGAATTTAATGATAAGTGAGTTTAAGCTTTTAATAAGCTTAAACAAGCTTTATTTCTGCTCCTATTATGATTACTTTATATTGGAGTTTACCTTTTGAGATGAGTGATGTTAGTGATTAAGAAGTAGATTTAGTTTTGGGACAAAGAAAAGATAATAAATTGGATATGATATATTATGAAAACAAAGTTTTAAATTATGCTTAAATTGGTTATATTTCACTTGAAAAAGAAATATTGGAGATTATGTATTCTTTTGACAAATTTTATGTTGCATATGATATATTATGCGAGTAAAGTTTTAGACAATGCTTAAATTAATTATACCACAACTGAAAAAGAATTATTTGCTATTATATATTTTTTTAGACAAATTTCATGCATATCTTATAGTTTCCAAGATAATTGTGTACATTGACCACTCCGTAATTAAGTATTTGCTCTTTAAAAAAGATGTTATATTTAAACTTATTCATTGGGTTATTCTTTTGTAGGAGTACAATTTTGAGGTTAAGGATAAGAAAAAGGATTGAGAGCTATGTTAAAATGCATCTTTTGAGGCTAGATCAAAGAGAAACTTTGGATAATGAGCTTATCAATGATGAATTTCTAGCTGAAAAATTAAAGGTAGCCCAAGAATTGACCATACTTTTGGATTACTAATATAGTTAGGTTTCTAGTGGCTAATTTATTGCCTTCAAAGTTTAGCTATCATCAAAAGAAGAGATTCTTAGTTAAGGTTAAATATTATTTATGGGATAAATAGCCCTTTTTTAATTTGGGAGATCTATTGATGAAATAGTAAGGAGATGCATTCTTAAGAGGGAAATGGTTTGAGTCCTTCAACATTACCATTCTTCCCTATATGGTGGTCATCATGGAGCTAAAAAAACTATTGTAAAAGTACTGTAAAGTGGCTTTTATTGGCAAATTCCATTTACAGATGCAAGAAGTTTTCTTATTGCTTGTGATAGAATCGAAGAATGGGTAACATTAGCAAACACAACGAGATGCCTAAACAAGGAATTTTAAAGTTAGAACTATTTGAAATATGGGTTCCTGACTTCATGGTACATTTTTAGCCTCCCAATCATAAGACCTACATTTTAGTAATGGTTGATTGTGTTTATAAATGGGTGGAACCTATAGCGTTGCCTAACGTCAAAATGAGCAGTGTGGTAAGATTTATCAAGAAATTTATTCTTATGTGCATTGGTGTCCCTCGTGCGATTATTAGTGATAATGGAGTTCATTTTCAAAATTCACAACTTATATCGCTCCTGAGCAAATATGGTTGTCATTATAAGATTGTTAATACTTATTATCCTCATACAAGTGGGCAAGTTGAATATCAAATAACGAGATTAAATTAATTATGAAAAAGATGGTGAATTCAACAAGGAAGGATTGAAAAATGAAATTGGATGATGCTTTGTAGGTGTATGGGATAGCCTACAAAACACCATTAAGAATGTCCTTATATAGATTAGAGTTTGAAAAACTAAGTCATCTCCTAATCAAGTTACAAGATTGCACATATTAAGCAATGAAGACATTAAATTTTGATAAGTTCCTTTTAGATATTTTCAAAGATATGATAGAATTCTAGTATTATGACTTTTGATTATATGCATCTGTAATATATATGAAATCATATCCATTACAAATATGTAGGCTGAAACATGTGCTTCTTTGTGGGCTTGATAGAAGCATTTTACTAGTATAAATATATAGAAAAATATGTACAAAGGATGGAATATAGATTGGAAATACAATTGGTTTTCCTATACCTATGTTTTCTACATGGTATCATAGCTATCTCTAGTCATTTGGAATTTCCTTTTAAGTTGGTTGATTCTACCCAGTGAGGAAAAGTTAATTTTTTTTCTATCCTATTGAACGAATTCCGACTAGTGTTGAATCCCGTTTTTTTAATCATTTTTTCTTTTTCACCGCCTATCACAGAGGAAGTGTCATCCACTAATTTGTTACTTTTAGTAGTCTGGTCAATAAACGTTGTGTGAGTGCCCTTCACGTGCCACTCAACTCTCTTCACTTATCATCCACGTGCCAATGCATGACACCCCATATAGCTATAGGCACCTATCCAACCAGCATCTTAGTGTCAATTGCTCCTCTAAGTCACTATCTAACCACTTGCTTTCTCTCCTATTGTGTAGTGCAGTGGATATGGCCTTACTTCAACCGTGGCTTTTTTGAAAGTGTAGCTTGTCTAAGTTGCATAATAGAAATGTCTACCCACTATGGATTTTCTACCATCTACAATTAGCCAATTCTTCCTTTTGTCTAATAGATTTCATCCCTCTAGCTCATTTTTCTCTACCAGATTTGCTAAGTTTGGGTTTCTTAAAACTTTATTCATGTCACTTTATTTATACCGGATGATTTTCTTTATAATGGTTGGCAAACAAAAGGGAATGTTAGTTACTAATGTTATTCCTTTGTTATTTAAGATCACCGAACATAAATTACTTAGGCCTAATTACTTGGATCAATGTAAAACTATTCAGATTTATCTACACAGTATCTCTAAAATCATCACTTCACTGACGATCTACCATTAGTTAACACTCATAAGGAATGGCTTCGAGATGATGCTCGATTATTTTTACAAATTCCCAACTTTATCAACAACAAAGTTGTAAATTTAATTAACCACTGTAAGTATGTCAAGGAATTAATGGAGTATTTAGACTTCCTATATTCTGACAAAGGCATTGTTTCTTATATGTATGAAGCATATAAGAACTTTTACCATACTAAATAACTTGATCAATCTCTTCAAGATTATTTTATGAATTTAAAAAACACATATGAAGAATTTAATTTCTTGCTACCTTTTAGTATTGATATCAAAGTTTAACAAGCTCAATAACAGTAGATGGTAGTCAGGAGTATTTTAGTATGTTTTATTTCTTAGTTTGAAATTGCTAAGTCTTAGACTCTCCAGTACAAAAATTTCTCTCAGCTTGAAGTTTTTACTTGGATACTTAGAATGGATGTTATTGTGACACCCAATCCTCAAAACTCTAATGCCCTAGTCAATCATTGATGAGCACTTTATATATGTGGATAAATGTTCACTAGCTTTATACTATATTGCAAGTAAACGAGTCGTACAACTATAATATAATGGTATCAATCTTGTGAGGATAAGTTTAGTCACCACTCAATTCAGGTTAAACCTTGTTTAAGAAACTAATTCCAGTAATAATTACTAAAAGGTAAACTAAATTAGAAAAACTAATAAAGAACAAATAATAAGGAAATAAGTTGGAACTTTTGGAATCAAGATTTAATACTAGGAATCACTTTTATCCCTATTCCCCCCTTCTCTTATTGATTTGATTATATTTAGCCTAGGATATCTAAAGATTTCAACTACGCTCTCTTAATGTGGCGCCAAGTTTCCTTAGTTAAACAATATGAGATTAGTTATGCAATTTTTTAATTTACATAACCCATCCTATAAATTTAACTAGTTATGAAGTACTTTTTAAAGGAAATCAATTAATTAATCAGGATCTCTCTCTAATTAATTAATTAACCTAATATTTATAGGTCTATTGAATGCCAAATCTCATTGAACACCCAACACAAATTTAACCAAGCTCAATCTCTCAATCTATTGCAAAGTTTAAGCACACCAAATATCATAAACTTGCATTCATTAAATCAACAAAAGGAGTTCATAAAAAATAGTTTAAAAAGTAATTCCTAACAAGATATTCAACCACTCATATTGTTAAACAATCCCTTAACAAACATAAAATCCATACAAAAAGATAGTAAAAGAAAAAAAATAGAGTTGGAATTTTATACGTTAGGTTATTCTTGATTGGACTTGGATGATCACCTTGAATCCTCTCTTCCTAAGCCTCTAAACCTTTGCTCTTGCCTTTTAAGAAAGGTTTCTAATGAGTAGAATGACGACTCCTAGGGTTTTGAATCCTTTTATACCCCAAAACACACAAAATGCCTCATATTTAGTGCTCTCGAGTGGTCTTGCGACCATTAGGCCATGATAATGGACATTTCTTTGCTAAAACTGTAGGCATTTCTTTGTTGGGATCGTAGGCCACGATAATGACCTTTGTACTCCAAATTCCTTTTTCACCTCTTATCCTTTGATAGCTCTCATCTCTTCTTAGACATTTTGCTATAACTTCTCTTACAAACCTCCAATACTTATAAAATTTTATATATAGGTTCCTTGTATGTTTTTCTAGTACCCCATAAAATTTCATAGCATTTAAAGCTCTATAAGTGCACCTAATGCCTTTCCCAAGTCAATTATATCAAATCTAGTGCTTAACTGAACTTGATTTCATATTTCCTTTGTGTACTCTTCATAGATGATCAAATAACCTTGGAATTTGGTGTGAAACTTTATAACATGATGCTTTAAGTCTCCAAAGTGATTACACACTCTTTTAGCTCTAAAAACATGTCAAAATATCCACCAAAGTCCTACAAAATAAATACAAATATACAAATAGCTTAGCAACATCACATTTAAAGGTTTTAATTCAATAAACACATAATTCACATGGGATCACCCTTAAAACCAATTTAAGCAAGCACAAAATCTTTTATAAAATATGTATAGATTAAGAGCTATCAACTGTAATCATGATTTTGAGACTAAGAACTGTTCTTATAAGAATACTAATAGAGATGGAGGCACAAGACACTAGGTTTAAAAGAATCATGATTCAAGAGAAATTATTTTTCATTATTTTCATAAACCTAGTCATACCAAATTCTCTTTTCATAAACTATGAAATAAATCTTAGAAGTTTCGTTCTGCATATGTAGCATCAAATACTATATTAACCTCTCATGTTGGGCAAACAGTTATAATTTCTATAGATTAAATTGTTAAATTCACCTAGTACCAAGAAGCATTAAAAGATTCATCCCACCAGTTATAGTAATTTCCAACTCAGGTTGAACATCTACATGATTGGTAATTCTAACCTTTTTTTTTTTTTACATTTTAGAAAACCTCCTCACCATCTTATTTTACTTTAGCTAATGGATCTACTTCATTTATCATTGGTTCTGGAATTGTTAATCCTACTCCATTCCTTTCATTTTTGTTTGTCTTAAATTACCAGCTTTTCGTTTAATTTAATTTTTGTAAGTAAACTCACTAGAGCCTTAAATTATTATATCTTGTTTTTCATTATTATCTTTTTTAGGATCATACAACAAAGAAAATTATTAGTAAAGGACTTGAATCGGGTGGTCTTTATATTCTAGATACTTAAGTACCACGAACAATTTCTTGTTCCGGAGTTTCCACATCTTTTGAAGCTCATTGTTGATTAGGACATCCCTCTTTACCTTTTCTAAAGAAATTATGTCCTCAATTTCATAATGTCTCTTCTTTAGATTATGAGTCTTGTCAGTTTGCTAAACACTATCATATGTCTTCAATTCCTCAGGTTCTTAACTGAGCTATAATTCCTTTTGAGTTAGTACATTTAGATGTTTAGGTTCTATGTCATGTCATATCTAAAATAGGGTTTCAATATTTTATTAATTTTATTGATAATTTCTCCCATATAACTTGGCTTTACTTAATGAAAAATTGTTCAAATGTATTTTTTCCATTTTGTTGTCTTTTATACTGAAATCAAAACACAATTTCATATATCTGTCAACACCTTAAAGAGTGATAATGCTAAAGAATATTTCTCCATATTATTTTAAACCTATTTACTACATAATGGTATCCTTCATCAATCCTCATGTGCTGATTCACCATCTCAAAATGGTGTTGTTAAAAGGAAAAATCGTCATCTTCTTTAAACAACTAGAGCACTTCGTTTCCATATGCATGTTCCAAAACCATTTTGGGCTAATGCTATTTCTACAGCTTGCTTCTTGAGTAATCGTATGCCATCATCTATTATATGTGATGAGATTCCTTATCATGTCCCTTTTCCTACTAAACCATTGTTTCCTCTTTCCATATGAATATTTGGTAACACTTGTTTTATTCAAGATGTTTGTCCTTAAGTTACCAAACTCAATCCTAAATCGTTAAAATGTGTTTTCTTATGCTTTTTATGACTATAAAAAGGATATCGATGTTACTGTCCTACTCTTCAAAAATACCTTGTGTCGATTAATGTTACATTTTTAGAACATATTGGTTTCTTTCCTATTTCCTCTCCCTTTAATCAAGTACATGATGAATTATTAGCATATCAAGTCACTTATCATACCCCCAGGTGTCATTTCGACTCCTCATACTACTATACATCAACAACCACCTATTCACTTGTTTGATTCTAGAAGACGGGACCACTCTAATACAAATTCGGCATCTATGTTATCTTCGACATCAGATCGCACAATTGATGATTCTAGTCTACTAATTTGCCTTAACGAAGGTAAAAATCAATGCATTTATCTTATTTCAACTTATGTTTCTTATAATAAACTTTTATCTTCCTTTTACTCCTTTATTGCCTCCCTTGATTCTGTGACTATTTCAAAAACAATCCAAGAGGTATTATCCTATCTAGGATGCGTGAGGCTATAATTTATGAGATGAATGCTTTAGATAATAATGGTACATAGAATTTAGTAAATTTATCCATAGAAAAGAAGGCTATTATATGTAAGTGGGTATTTGTATTAAAAGTTAATTATGATGGATATATTGCTTAACTTAAAGCACGACTTGTTGCTAAAAGATATGCTTAGAAGTATGGGGTAGATTATTTTGATACTTTCTCTACCATTGCCAAAAAGATCTCTATTCGTTTATTCATCTTTATGGTAACTACTTATGATTGCACCTTACATCAACTAGATATAAAAAAATGCCTTTTTACACAATAATCTTCATGATGAAGTCTATATAGAGTAACCACCTAGATTTGTTACTCAGGGAGAATATGAGAAAGTATGTCATCTTCACAAGTCTTTATATAGCTTAAAGCAAAGCCCCAATGCATGGTTTGAAAAATTCAGTTAAGCAGTTGAAAGGTTTGGCATGACTAAGAGTAAATATGATCATTCAATGTTCCATAAACATTTAACATCTAACATCATTCTCCTTACTGTATATGTGAATGATATTATTATTACTAAGAGTGATTATAGACTCATATCATCTCTAAAATCCTTCCTTTATAGTTAGTTTTAGATTAAAAACTTGGGAGAATTGAAATATTTTCTAAGAGTACAAATAACAAGGAGTAGGAAAGGGATTTTCCTATTACAAAATAAATGTGAACTTAATCTATTATCTGAGACTAGAAAATTAGGGGCTAAATTATGCAGTTATCCAATGATCCCAAATTCATAACTCACGTATGATGGTGAATTATACGAAGACCCTGCTAAAAATAAGAGATTGGTTGGAAAACTAAAATATCTTACAATAACATATCCAAATATTGGATATTCTGTAAGTATTGTAAGTCAATTTATATCTTCTCCAACAGTTCATCATTAGGGTGCCTTAGAGCAAATTATGTGTTATTTAAAAGGAACTCTTGTTAGAGGAATATTATATAAAAATCATGGACACATTCGTATTGAATTCTTTGGAAATGCTGATTAGGTTAGTTCTAAGATTAATAAAAGATCCACTATAGGTTATTTTATATTTATTAGAGGAAATTCAGTATCATGGAAAAGTAAGAAACAACATGTTATATCAAGATCTAGTGCAAAGTCTGAATATCAAGCCATGGCACAGTCATCATGTGAAATAACTTGGATATATCAAATCTTAATAAAAATTAAATTGGCATTAAAACTTCAATCCTAGCAAAGTTATAGTGTGATAATCAAGCTACCCTACATATTACTTCTAATGTGTTCCATGAACATACCGAGCATATTAAGATAAACTCACTTTATTCTAGAAAAATTCCAACAAAACTTGATCTCTACAGGATATGTTAAAACTGAAGAACAACGTGAGATATTTTCATAAAAGCTTTGCATGTCAACTATATTTGTAA
>JAOXYD010138496.1:0-10793 GCA_028565735.1 Pinacopodium congolense
GTACTCCAACTAAGATGTTAGCCTATGGATATAAAACAACTCTCAACCCCTTAGTCCTTTGAAAGTAGGTGAATCTAACAAGGTCTATAAACATCCCTAGCTCTACTATAACTTGAATAAATTCTTTAAGTTTAATAGCAAAGAAGCATTAGGTACAAAGGAATGACTAACTTAGGCCACCTATTCACAAGCTCAAAAGGTGTAACTTAAAGGATTGAAACCCTAGACTAGTTAGCTAAGTTTACCTACAAATCCATATAATCTATTGCTACTTTTGGGAATTGTTACGGACTATTACATATCACATGCTCAACTCTAGATTTTCGATTAGGAAATTACCTAAAGGGTGATCAAGCCTAGAGATAATATCTAATCCTTGACATTGAATCTAATTTCCCATCTAACCTAAGCTTAAAACACCAAACTTAAAAGGACTTAATCAAATCTTCACAAATAATTGCCCATTATCCTTAAAATACCTTCAAACCCTTAGAAAACTAGCCACAAGTGCTTAAATTAATGAAAAAATACATTGAATCATAAAATCCATACTAAATTAAAGGAAATTAAGGCTATAAAATATGATATTAGTAGCGAAAACCAAGATTCGACAGTTAATCTGATGCAAACTTAAGTTAATTATGCTAATAATCAACTAATTACATCTTAATTAACAAAACCAAAATTTAATTATGCCTAAACAGAAATTTAAGCACACTTAAAATAGGGTACCAAAATTAAACGCTTTGCAACTTAAGAACATGCATAAATTCAACTGTAAAGCAAAACCTAATCCAAAAGCATCAAGAACAAGTTAAAAACCACAAAATAATCCATTAAACCATCAAAACCCAACTTGCGTAGATTGGGAAAAAATATTGAGCTTATAGAACCAAATTCAAAGCTAGAAATCAAAGAAAAGTTCATCCATTGCATTATGCCTAATCATTCATACTTTTTCCATAATTCTCAAGCTTAAAATTCACTAAAAACTAAAGCTAAACATCATATAACATGAAAATATGAAATTAAAAAAAATAAATCATCAAACAACTGATTAAAATATAAAACTACCTAGAATATTGAACTAAACGAGATGAAATGAAACTAGCATTAAACTCTAATTTAAAACACTAAAACACTGAGAAATTTGTAAGAATAAGAAGGAAAGCCTAGAAAATGTATAGTGCCTCCCCACCCCCCACCCCCCAAAAAAAATATTTTCCTCTTTTGGGGTATATGTCCTTTTTAAAATAGGGTAAAAACCTAGATTTTTAAAAGACTCTTCTGGAGACTAAAACGATGTCGTTTGATGGGGGCGATCTAAGTCTTCGATTTTGATAACTTCTAACCCCTCTTCGTGTTTTCTACTCTAACTCCTTCTACACATCTCTGATTTCTATGAAATTTGGAATGTAGGCTCTTTATATGATGCTCTTACACCCCTACATAATTTCTGAGCAATCTAAGTTCTAAAAATGCTCCTAATGCTTCACTAAAATCACCTATACCAAAACTGATGCTTGTTTGAGCTTTTCTTACTCTTCCCTTGATGCATCCTTCATAGCTTGTCATATGGCCTTCCAATTTGGTAGGGAACTTCATAACATGATTTTTTAGTCCTCAAATTGGTTTCAACCTCTTCTAGTTCTAATTGTAGTCCAATTCTACTCCAAACTTGACCATTTCAACTTGCATTTCTGTCCTAAGGTCAAATCTGCACATAAACTTAAAAGGAACACAAATCAAGTATTTAAACATAAACTTTGGGATGAAATGACATTGAAACACATATAGAAATACTATAAAGTGCATCCTTATCAAATACCCCCACACTTAAATCATTTCTTGTCCTCTAGAAAATTAAACACAACCATTACATTATATTAATTTGTTTTCAAAGAAACCAAGTGCATGCAATCTTTCAAACTTTGGTAAACTCAAGAATTAAGCTACTACACACATATCATGATTGGTTTTCATCAGTACAGATAATCAAATTCAAATAAAGATAGTGTTGATCAAAGGTAAATATAAAACTAAGATTGATTTTTCTCATGAACTTCACTTATTTCACTCAAGTTTTTAAGGGTTGGTATTTCGTTCGAGACTCCCTTTAGGAGACCACACTACCATAGCTTTACAAATTTACCAATTCTCTTCCACATATATTCAATGATATCATGGATTAAAAGGGCTTTTAATCTGGGTTATAATGAGGTTTGGGTTTAGGTAGCTTATAAATGTTTAAAGACTTTCTCAAAAGTGTTCACAAAGTACCAAGTGTAGAAGAACCAAATATAATTTCTGAGACATTCATATGAATACAACTGACTACTCATTACTAACTATTACTGTCATATTTGATTCTTTATTTTTCTTTATTTTTATTTTTCATTTTTCATTTTTTTCATTTTTTTTCACTTGAATAACATTTAAAAAAACAAGGAAATAATAGTAGCAAATATATACATAACACGATTAGAGGTACCTTTCAAATCATCTCAGAATAAAATGTAAATAAAAAGTCTCATATTTGCTAACTTAGCACTTCATTAGACTTATGATTAGGTAGGTTAAAGAGTTTTTAGAGTTTAACATAGGTGTTTAATTTAAGCAACAAGAAGAGTTAAAGGCTCAGAAAGGGTTACAAGAGATAATAAATCGGATGGGTCATGTAAGTTAAAGTGTTTTAATCAAAGAAGGCCTTAATCCTTTCCATATAACATGCATCTAGTAATGCCAAACCAGTTCAAAGCAAGTTCTAAAAGTAATATCCTTAAGGTAGCATCACACATAATAAAGAAAATGAAATGACTTTAGAATGTAGTCATATAAACTCAATTCATCATAAAGGCTCATATGGAAACCCATTGTGATTTCTCACATTGCCTAATCACTCAAGTAGTAAATTTTTTACTCAGTTTATGCAACTAATTACTTCAATTAATCAACATGGTTCACCTTATACTCAAGTAGGCAAGTTCAAATTCAAACACACAACTCAATCTCATTTTAACTATAATGATAAAATTTCATGGTTTCACACACATCACAATAACTCAAGTGTAAAAATTTTTAGCTTCCCCATCCCCACACTTAATTTAGACATTGTCAGCATTGTCCAAAAACATTAAAACCACAGAGATAGGAGAAAGAAACCAAGAATACTCCTTTAGATTGAAGAAGCCTTAGCAACTTGAAAGTAGAAGTCAAAACTTCTTTCTTACATTCCTACAAACAAAATAAATAGAAAAAAAATAAAGCACTTAAATGAAACAAACCAAAACTTAAGTAGAAAAGACACAAAAACTAAAAGATAAGGTTGAGGTGCCTCCCAACAAGTGCTTCGTTAAGGTTATAAACTTCACCCTTGTTTTTTCATACATCAACCAACATTAAAATGAATTGTGAATGCCACATATGAATGGCACAAATGAGTAAAGGATCTAATACCATCCACCTTTGCAACTTTCTCACTATCAGCTTAATGCCACTTATCCTTATTTAACACTCTCCATAGCCAACTCCTCCTTATTAACATCGATCGCTACACATAATGTCCTAAAAAATGGCCTTCCCAATATAATGGGATACTCTTCTTCTAGCATGTCCACTATATAGAAGTTTGCAGGGAACATCTTGAACCTGCACTAAGACATCCTTAAAGACCCTTTTAGGATAAACGTTAGAACCATTAACTAAACACAAAAAACACGAGTAAATGTTGAAGAACCTAACTTAAGAGCTTAAAAATAAATAATGGCATTATATTAACAAAATCTCCTAAGTCTATCATGCATTGAATATACTTAGTGTTATTTATTATAAAGTTATAAAAAAGATACCAAAGTCTCCATGTTTGGGTGGTAATCTTCTTGGTAGAACTGCTCATACTTCTACCCCCCACACTCTCCTTTTCTTCATCCTTCTTCTTCTTTTGCATGCTCTACTCCTTCACAAACTATTAAATAGCTTCGAGTAGAGGTTTGGTCACCTCTACACTATGAAAAATGTATAAGATTGCTTGCTACTTCTCCTTCTTCTCCTCTACTTTTTCTTTTATGATTGCTCCTTCTTCTCCTTTTACTTCTCCTCTAGCTTCGCTCTATCTTCTCTCCTTACTAACCTACTAAGAAAGGGAACTTGAACATGCTGATTAATATAGGTTAGACCACATACAATAGGGAGCATCAAATCCTCCTTCTTTGCTAACTCCTCCCTCTCCTCTCGCCTAGTGCTCCTCATGAAGATGGTAGACACATCTCTCTTGGATTTCACTTCGATTGACTTAGAAGTCTACTAAAGACTTAAGTTGTTAGCTTATCTATGGTGAATGCTACTTGACTCATTTGGGTTTCCAAATTCTTGATGCTACTCATTGTCTCCTATTGAAATTGCAATGTATTAATAGCCAAAATTTTTCATAATTTCATCTAAAGAAATATCTCCAACTTGCAGTGGTGGAGACAGAGGAGGTCGTGGTTATGGATGGTGGAACCCTGATGGAAGGACGTATCTATGTTGTTGTTGTATGGCAAGGGTTCTAAAATTAGTGTCAGTTCCTTGTTTGTTGCCTCCATAACATGGCTTTGGATGATTCTTCCACTGTAGATTATATATATGGGCATAGGGATCATATCCTTACTATTGACCCTGGGTGCACCGATAGAATACACTTACTGCTCATCCTGTAAGGTAGGGTATGAATTAGTTAAATGACCAGATAGAGAATATATTTCACATACCTTGGCCTTCCTCTTTCCGACAATGGCTTACTCCACCTAGAATATAAGGTATGTGACTTAGTACTCTAATCTCGAGATACCAACGTCCTTAGTTTTTGGTGTAGAGGTGGGGATGTTGTTCCTACTATCCTAGTATTATGAGTTGGAAACCATGGTTGCTATCAACCTCTTTGCATCAGCTGGTGTCTTGACTACTAATGTCCCTCCACTAATTGCATCTATCATATTCCTATCTATAGGTATTAGTCTTTCATAAAAATATTGAATAAGAAGATGTTTACTTATCTAGTGATTGGATCAATTGTTACACTGCTTTTTTAAATGCTCCCAGTACTCATAAAGTGACTCTCCTCCCTCCTATCGTAAATCTACTTTCGAATGTTTGTAGCTCTCGATGCCAAAAAATAATTCTTAAGGAAAACTTGCTGCAATTGGTCCCAAGTGGTAACTAAACCAACTGGTAGATCATAGAGCCACTCCTAAGCTACATCCACCAAGACAAAAGGAAAGGCTTTTAATTTCAATTGATCAACTGTGACACTAGTAGGCTTCATTCCCAAACATGTGATGTGAAGAAATATGTTTACTTTGGTGATGTAGCCAAATCCTAGTGAGTTGTTATCCCTAAAACCTGTGAAAATAAGTAAAACATGAATTAGACCGATTCTAATCTCAAAGTTACGTTCATTATCACTATAATTAATGTAAAGAAGATTAGGGTTAAAGTTAAAAGCTGCAAGCTCCTTCAATGTGTGTTGGTACTGTTCCATGTTGATTTCAACTTCCTCTAGATGCTCCTCTAAGTTCTCTTTAGCTTCCTCTTCGAATGATGAACTACCACTATCCAGCATGGGAGTATGTTGAATGTGCTCGAAATACTGAAGCTTCATGCGACCTGCAATAAAAGAAAATGAAAAAGGATTAAATCAGGAAAGAAGGGAACCTGTATTCTCCTTAGTAAATTTCTACAACCTTGTGAGCTTTGGAGGGCTCTGGAATATGCAAAATAGAAAATAAGATGAGAAAGGTCAACAAATAAAGAATAAAACATCACAAGAAATAACAAGTAACAAACGCCAGTTCTCCGACAACACGCCAAAAAGTTGATAGCTCGTCACAAAACTATCAAATAATAATTCTTAACTATACCTCACTATGTAATAATGGAAACCTAAGGTTGAAGCACAGAGAGATGGTTGATATTGCTATTTCAAATGTTGTAAATAAAAGAAAACAAAAACCCCTAAAGTGATGATAACTAACATAGCTAAGATGCAACAAAAATAATAAGGATAATCACAAAGTATAAGAAATGAGCTAAAGGTATTATTGAAATTTTAAGACAATCTCTGATCCTCGAACCTAGATAGAAGGTACACCAGTTAAGATACTAGCCTATTAGTTCGATCAAGCTCTCAAACACTCAGTCCCTCGAAAGTAGGTGAATCTAACAAGCTTTAAAAATACCTTTAACTCCACTATAACCTCAAATAAGCTCTCTAATTTTAATAGTTAAGAAACATAAGGTACTAAGGAATGACTAAATTAGGCCACCTATTTACAAGCTCAGAAGATGTAATCTAAAGGATTAGAACCCTAGACTAGTTAGCTAAGTTTAACATAAATCCAATTAGTCTATTGCTACTTTCAGAAATCGCTACGAACTATTATATATCACATGCTTAATCCTAGCTTTTAGACTAGAAAATTACCTAAAGGGTGATCAAGCCTGGAGATAATATCTAATCCTTGACATTGAACCTAAGTTCCCATCTAACCTTAGCTTAAAAGCACAAAACTTAAAAGGACTCAATCACATTCTCACAAATAATTGCCTATTATCCCTAAAATCCTTTCAAACCTTTAGGAAACTAACCATGCCTACCTAAATTATTCAAAATATACATTAAATCATCAAAACTTATACTAAATTAAAGGAAATCAAGCTTTAAAAACATGAAACTAGTAGCAAAAACCAAGATTCAACATTTAATCTAACGCAAATTTAAGTTAATTATGCTAATAATCAACTAATTACAACCTAGTTAACAAAAGCCTAAGTTAATTATACCTAAACAGAAATCTCAGCACAGCTAAAGAAAGGAAAAACTAAAATTAAACACTTTGCAACTTAAGAACATGCACAAATTCAACTATAAAGTAAAACCTAATATAAAAGCATCAAGAACAATCAAAAAATCACAAAATAATCAATTAAACCATCAAAACATAACCTGGGAAAACCTGAAAAAAATGATAATGAGGCCAAAAAACCAAAATGAAAGCTATAAATTAAAGAAAAGATCATCCATTGCATTATACCCAATCATCCTTACATTTTCCATAGTTTGCAAGCTTAAAATTCACCAAAAACTCAACCTAAACATCATATAACATGAAAATACGAAATTAACATAAAATAAACCATCCAACAACTGATTAAAGTATAAAACTACCTACAACATTGAACTAAATGAGATGAAATGAAACTATCATTAAACTCTAACTTAAAACACTAAGAACACTAAGAAATTTGTAAGAATAAGAAGAAAAGCTTAGAAAATGTATAATGGTTGCTTCCCCCAGTGTTTACCTCTTTTGGAGCTTATCTACCCTTTTCCAAATAAGGGGGAAAACATAGCTTTTGAAAAGAATCTTCTACCTTTTTTATTATTGTGAATAGTGCACTAAACGGGGGTCTCTGGGGACTAAAATGATGTTGTTTGACTGGGGCCATTTAAATCCCATATTTTGGCAACTTCTGCCCCTCTTCACGTTTTCTAATCTAAATCCTTTTATGCACCTTTTATTTACATGAAATTTGATAGGTAGACTCTTCACATGATGCTCTTGCACCCCACAAAAAATCAGAGAAATCTGAGCTCTAAAATTAAACTTAATGCATCATCAAACTCACCTATATCAAAACTAATGCTTATTTGAGCTTCTCTTGCTCTTCCTTTAATGTGTGGCCTTCAAATTTGCTGTGGAACTTCACAACATGATGCTATAAATCTTAAAATTGGTTCCATACCCATTATAGTTCCAATTATGTTCCAATTCTACTCTAAACTTGGCCGTTTCAACTTACAATTGTGTCCTAAGGTTAAATCTATAAGTAAACTCAAAAGGAACAAAAATAAAATGTTTAAACATCAAAATAGAGATGAAACGATTTTAAAACACATATAGAAATACTATAAAATGCATCCCTATCATGTTTCATAAAATTTATGTGTCTAAATTGCCATGAATTTCTTCTCATATTCTAAAAATTAGAAGGATATGATCAATATCCAAATGGATTAGATAATTTGACCATTCATCTTAAATCCTTTATGATATCTTGCATTAATTCTCTCATGAATAAGTTTGATCGAAATTAATGAGGTAATTGTGTAAAGTAGTATTGCTATACTATAGGAGTAGCCTTAAGATCATTAAAGGATTGAAAAATTTTCCAAATTTGTGTAAACATCAAAGATGGAGGTCATGTTGAGAGATTTAATCTAATTGTATCATGTAGCAGTAGTACAACACTTATTTTTTCCTGGTTCAAGTATAGGGAATCACTTCTATGTATTGGTTCCCTACTTTGTATTGATAACTTCAACAAAATACCGTTCATGTACAAATAATACGTCAGGATCATGTCTACAGAAATAGGGGAGGATGTTGGTTATAGGGGAAAGGCTATTAGTAGTAAGTGACATACTTATTTCCCTTCTTATTTGAGGAAGGTTATTATGTTCTCTATATAATGTATAGACTCAGAAATAGAGATGGTTAAAATACTATTGACCACTTTATCTTGCAGTTATCATTAAGAAAACTTGACTACGCCTTCGAAAAACATTCTAAAATCACAAGGAAGTTCGTTGTCAAGGAAAAGGCATTTACTACTAAATACATGCTAGGTTATTTTATTACCCATACTATCTCTTATATTTTACGTTGACCATCCATGAATCCAACTTATGATAATAAACAATAAATCATGTCCTTTAAAATAGACATTGTAAATAGTCTTATGAGGAAGTATATGAGACAATTAAAGTTCTGAATGCAGTTACTCATTTTGAGGTATAACCACTTAGAAACGAACAATGAGTTATTGAAAGCCAAGATTGATTATCCCTACCTAGTTTTGATATGTCAAGTATGTTTACCATGACATCGTAATATTCTACATGTATGCATTAACAATTACATACATTTTTAATACTGCATTTTGTATTGTCACAGGCATAACATGTCCTCCATGGGCAAAATGAAGATATAATAAACTACTAGAAACCACAAATGGCATTCAATTGATGATGATATGTAAATGAACAAAAAACAGGAAGGTAGATATCATTGTGATAAGTGATGATGAAGACACTAATAATGATGACTTCATACGTGAAAAGTGGATGGTAAAAATTAAATATAATGGCTTTAGGAACTTATATGGACATGCACGTTACATTCCATTTTTTAGATTTCAACATATGTAGTTTATCCAATAGAAATCAAACTTCAAACAAATAAAGAATGAATGCGGTAAATCCCTTCAAAATGAACTGGAAAGTTGTAGTACGAAATACAGACCTATGGAATTTTTCATATATACCAATACCATTGTTTTAGTACATGTATTCAAAAGTCCATACATATGACCACATTATTACAAGGGGTATATAATACCCAATTCTTCTTAATGTTTACTCTGGAGTCCCCATGTTGAAACATATGGTGAAGTGTATTAAATTTAATTCCCATTAACTTCTTACTCAAATAAGCACGCATTGAAGTAAGATCTTCACGTTACAATCATCCTACTAATTAGCAGACATTCTAACTAAATTCACATTGCAATCACATCAAATGTAAGTAAAACATACCATTATCTCATGGCTAGCATTCTAATTAGCTCTCCATGCAAAGCATAACATATGTAGATACCGTTGTCTTCTTTATATACAGAGAAGTTTATGACACATCTTAGTGCATTACTCTATTCAATTGCTTAAACTAACTACATTCAGGTTGCAATATGTTAGAATGTCAACTGTCACATTATAGTAAGGCCTTGATTTCTAATTACCTATGTGTTTGTTAGGGAAAATTTCATGGCAAAGATAGTTCCCATTTTCACTATGAATTTTTGAAATTTGTAGTTAACCCCATAACCATCAGTATCCACCACATCACTTAGGCCTATGCTGTCACAAACTGGAGTTATAAACACAAGTTCTAAATAAAAATCTTGTCCATTATCTCACCATTTCTGGGCACAGTTCTTCTTTATCACTTAATATGTATATATATAAGCCAAAGAACCTTATTTCCTTTGGAAGCATGTCAATTTCGCAACACCACTAATGACGATCAATGAAAATAAGAATCATAATCTAGATGGTGTTAACAGGATACGCATAGACAATGCACAATAAAGTATACCATCAGAAACATACATTTCATAAAACATGAAAACATGTATTCACACAGAATGGGTTTAGGTTACCCAATTTGCAATATGAAAATAAATGTTGAGCTGAAGATACTTTAACATCATTTTCCCATATGTTTTCACAATAAGAAACATGCCAAAGTTAACCAAAAACTTCCCTACCTTTTCTTAATAACTAGCATTAAAAACTCTATGAATCTAAGTTAAATAATACAAGTTAATTAATTTTCCTATCTTAACTACATAATGGGAAAATGTTCAAACTTCACATACTAAAAAGGATGTAAGTCCTATGGCACCCAAGAGGGGGGTGAATTCGGTGTTAAAACTTTTTAACCTTTTTCGCAAACTCAAAACTAGCAACCTAATTCAATTGAAAAACCAAATGCAATTGCTAAACCAATATTCAACCTAATATAGAATGTTAATGCAAATGTCCAAGTAAATGCAATAAGAGAGATAGAGAAAGACACAAGGCAATTTTTTAAGGAAGTTCACCTACCCCAAAGATAAGCTACGTCTCCCTTCCAACTACTTGTTGGATGATTCTATACTAATCAATCAAACAAGTACAATCTTTTTCAAGGTAA
>JAOXYD010138517.1:0-10793 GCA_028565735.1 Pinacopodium congolense
TCAAACACTTAAACATTAGTAAGAATAATGTTTTGTCATCATCAAAACACATGATTAGAACCACCTTGGTTTAACACCTATCAATATACCATTAGCTTGTGGTAGTGATGGTGGAGGTGGAAGTGGAGGTATGAGCTAGAAGTGTGGCTAGTCCTGGTAATAGCATGGTGGAGAATCAATCACGTACCGGTGGTCTTATACTATAGCACATGTACAAGGAGGATAACCCAAAATTGGCTAACATCACATACCTTAACTTATTCTTCATCCATCGGTACTTGTGTAGCTAAGGATGTGAAATTCGTCACTTGATGCTATAACTTGGAAGTAGCAAGAATTGAAAGTCATTATCAGAATAAAGATAATAAAAAAAATTAGAATGAAAAGTGTACTAATAATGATATATGCCGCTAAAGTTCTTAAAATTAGGAAAAGCTATAAAACTAAAAGAAGCAGAAAACAAGATGACCATAATCAACAAAAATAAAAATGAAACAAAAAAAAAACATCATAAGAAACAGTTAAAACATAGGCATTAGCTCCTCAATAATGGTGTCAAAAATTTGGTAGCTTTGTTGCAGACCACTAAATAATAAAATACTTATCTAGCCTAACTAACTATAAAACAGGGAAATTTAATGTTGATCCTATTGAGAGCTGAGGGGAATTCTAATTATTTCTAATGTTGCACAAAAGGAAAAGAAAATAAAAGCAAACTTCTTGAATTTTTGCAAACTTAAAAAAAATAGAAAAGAAAACTGATAAAAACAAAATAATAAATAAGAATGCAAGCAAAAAGAAATAGATAACAACAAAATAAAGTTGGTGAGAAGATATTTTCAGGATTCATTATTTATAATTAATCATTGAAAACATATATTATATGCTTTATCTAAGATAATAGCCTATGGATCCAAATAAGCTCTTGAATTCTAAGTTCCTATATTTTTAGATAAATCTAACAAACTCTAAAAATATCCTTAACTACACGATAACCTAGAATAAACTCTTTAGATTTAATTGTGCAACAATTTTAAATACTAGGGAACGACTAGCTTAAGTCATAATCTCGCAACATTGGATTATGTAACTTAGAGAATTAGAATCCAAAGTTAGATTAATTAAGTTTACCTACTAATTCAACTAACCTATCAACACTTATGGATTTAACTAATGAAAATTATGGATTAAAAGGTAAAACTTAGCGATTAAACTAGAGGTTACACATAGGATGACCAATCTTGTGTATTAATCCCTAATTCATATCATTTAACCGAAATTCCAATTCAATCCTAATAAAAAACACAATGCCCAATACCAATTATGTTATGTCTTATAACTATTCATCCATTACCCCTTTAACGTCTTCCAGCCCATAACAAAACAAAACAAACATAATGAAAATAACCATAACATAATTTGAAATTAACAATCAAAAGATAAATATGCAGAAAACATAAGGAAACTAATAAGAACAAGGCTAGAAAATAAAGCTTTAACATTAAACTAACAAAAACTTAAGATTGAACAACATTTATCATAATCTAAGCTTGATACTTAAAGAAACTCAAATGGAAATACATAAACAGTAGAAAAGCAACTAAAATAGAAGCTATAAGTACCTAAAATATGAACTCTATAGGGAAAATAAGAACGAAAATCAAAAGAACACATAAAAGAACCTAAAACCTAAGGAAAAAAAAGGAAAAAAACGAGGTTGCCTTAAATGGGAGTAAAACATTGATGAATTATGTCTCCTTTTTCTATTTATAATGCCTCATTAAGATTTAGGAATGAATAGTTGAGTTTACCCTTCTTTTTTTCTTTTCCCACTCCTTCAATAGTGGTTAAATTCCTTTAATGGAGCTTTGTTTTAACCATCGTTGAAGGATCTGAGAAATGTCCTTCAATGATGGTTCCTACATTCATCATCCATGCCATTTATCAACAGATCAATCGCTGTTGATAGTCCAGAATGACAACTCATTACTCATTTTATTCCAGTTATTCTCAAAACTTCTTTCTTTCAACTTGTATTTGTGTTTCATGATAAAATCTACATGTAAATTCAATATGAACACAAAATAAGCATTTAAATACAAAAATAGGTTTAAAACGACATTAAGTTGCATATGAAACTTAACATATTTCAACCTTATTAGTGTCAAAATGCCGTGGATGTGCTGGAATTTTCAGAGTGAGAAGGACAAGATAATGTAGTGAAAAAGACTTTTTTTGAGATAAGTAGCAATCTCTGGTAAATTTTCAGGATGAGAGTACATTATAGGTGGGATAGAGTTTTTCTTTTTGGAAAATAGAGGGAGATCAAAAATGGGGAAAATGAAAATATGAATAGATTTCTGGATTGAAGGAGTGAGGAGTTGAAATAGTTTGCGAGGATGAGAGAGGAAATAAGCTAAAACATTAGTGTGGCCACTGATATAACAAACCTCGAATTTAAAACGAGAAAACTAAACATTCTACCCCAGTATTTGGTTGTCAGGTAAAATATTTTTCATAGGTTCAAGAATCTTAGAAAAATATTTATTAACTATTTTAATCGCAAACTCATGTGAGCTGAGGTGGAAATTAAACTTTTCAATCCCTTTCTTGATCACCAAAATCCATTTATAGATTGCATGATAATGTTTATCTGGCTCCTTGAATTGTCCACTAGCATGGCCATAATAATGGCATTTCCCATCAAGTTCTTCAATTAAGGTAGCACCCCAATAATGGTCACTAGCATCAATTTAAAGAATCCTAAGCCCTTTATTAGGAATTTTTAAAGGTGATGGATGTCGACTCACTGCTTTTAAATATTGGATAACTTTGATTTGTTTAGTACTCCAAAGTGATGGATTCATTCATAGCAACATGGACAAGGGGTTTTTATAATTGATTACAATAAAATCCCAAATATAATTCATAATCCTAAGAAATTGTCGAATTTGCTTTGTACTGAGATTTGCATTAAGAAAATGTAGGAGCTCAATATCAATATGTGGTCCTAATTGATAGAATCCATCATAAACATGTATACTAAAAAACTCAATTTGACTATCCTAATGTCTCTTCTTCGAAGAGAGCATAGTTCTATAATGTTTTGTAATTTCAAAAAATTGTTGTAATAATGCTCTCTGCTTTTTATGAGTGGTAGAATAGAGTAGAATGTCATTAATATAAATTAAAGCACTATGTTAAATAGACTAATAAATTTTATTCATAAACGTTAGAATAATGATAGAGCAACTTTGAGTCCAAATGACAGGATAGTCTATTGATATTGAGCATCTGGGAAGCAAAAGGTTGTTTTTTTATTGCGGATCGATACCCAATTACTAAATTCTTACCTTGAGATCAAACTTTGAAAAGATCTTAGTCTCTTTGAGGAATAAAACTTAGGTATTGATCTTGGGTAAAGGAAACTTATCATTATACAAAAATTTGTTGAGAGTTTTTTAATCAATGTTGAACCATTTTTTACTTCGACATTGTTCTGTGAGTTTGTTTACATAAAAGGCTAGACAAGCCTAATCAGATTTGGAGAGCTCAATCAAACCTTGTCGAAGTAGAATAACATACTCCTCTTATCCTAACTTCAAATCTTCAAGATTCATTCCAAGTTGAGTAGCTTTCATAAGATTAATATCCTTATTTTTTCTTAGAGGGAAGTTGGATGAAGAATTTGGAATTCTTCCAAAGGGGAGTTGCGTGATAAAGTTGATTAAGAATTTTAGGGCGATGTGTTAGGAATTGATCGCGAAGTTCCTTATATTGTGGAGGAACTTGAGGGAGTTCAAATATGTTGTGGATATTGGTCTAAGGACTAAAATGATGTCAATACTTGATGTTATTAGGTAAAATCTAAAAAAGGGTTGCTTTACAATAAAAATCCATACAAATCAGGATATCTAGGTCAGGAAGATGATTGCCAAGGAGTTTAGTCCAAACAATACAATTGGGAAAAAATATCTTATCCTAATCTTGTGTTTTGTAATAAGCCCAATTTTGAATGATTTGTCATTAGCCATAGTAAAATATTGCTTATGAGATTTCCAGGCTTCAAGAGGTAGGATACTAGGCTTCATAACTCTGCGAAAAGATCTAGTTTCCACTCAGCTAATAGTTTTGATAGGCCTATCATATTTATCCTATTGAAGTAACTAAATTTGGACATAAAGGCAAGGAGTAAAATGGAATTTGGTTCCATTTTGGTTGTTGGAGCATATAGATGGAGTCATCCTCAGTGTCATCATCAATCAGTTCTTCAAAAGCATCAAATGCATCATCACAAGAATTTATAGGAACAAAAAATTTATTTTCTTCATCCTTATTGGATTTTTCTTCAATGACATCTTCAATGTTTTCTTCATGGATAGGCATCATAACTTCAGTGGATTCCAATGATCTAAGATCTTTTTTAGTGCAATTAAGACATTGTTTAACATAAAGTCCTAGTTTTCCATGAATGAAACAACAATTAGATTTATGAGCATTGGAGATATTTTAAAGAATCAAACCCCTCATTGTCTTGTTTATTGGATTGGGCTTTGATATTCTACAGGATATATTCGAAATCTTCGTAACCATCCATAAGAAAAAGGTTTATAATGTGATTGTTTCTTGACAAGACATCTTCAATTGAGGACTTCCTTCAAGCATATTCTTCAAAAGGTTATGATAATCACAATGTTTACTAAGAGTGGCCAAGGTTAATTGATATATTTCTATTATAGATATATCTTTTATGTCTCATCTTAATGCAGCAATGGCTCATTACAATTCAGGTCGAAGTTTTTTTAGAAGAGATGCAATGAATGTATGTCAAAGGTTTATATCATCAAATCCAGTCACCATATAATAGCGTTTAGAAAATACTTTTAAAGATCCCTTTGATCTAAAGAACAATACTTCATTTAAAAATATTCTTGGCAACTTTATTTATCAATCAATTAAAAATCACTAAAGAATTCCTTTTGGATAATGTCAAGAAGATTACTAGAAAAAGGAAGTTAAACATAAGTGAGTTTAATAAACTGTTAGGTGTGAATTTCATAGTATTTCTGGACATTAATTGATGTGTATTTACCCCTATTTCAATGCTTAAATGTTTAATTTATATTTGGAATTGTTTAATTTGTAGGTTGATGACAATAATTATATAATTGAACAAAAAAAAGCAAAAGGAATCAAGTTTCAAGAGCAACACGGTGATTTAGCCAACACTTCCTGTGTTGGTTTTAAAGAAATGGACTAATACAGCGGGCTCCAACCCGCGGTATTCATTCAGTGACCTTATCATATTGAGGCGGTAGACACGTTCTTCAGCCAATTTCTTCAACAAATGTAGCTTTTCTTCTTCTGCTACTTGTAGTTGCATCTTTCTTATAAATTGAGGCCTTTCTAGACGTCTAAAGCATCAGATTTAGGAATAAAACACCTTTGTTTTAGTAATTTACCAAGTCAAAGTAGTTTTAGGTTGTTTTTCTTCTTTTTATATTTCAGTCATTTGTAATTAAGTTTGTAAGTTATTTGTGAGTTCCAGAAGTTGGGATCATATGGATTAGAGTTAGTTAATCATCTCAGACCCATCTTTGGTGATTTTTGACCTTTGATCTTATGGATTATGGTTTTGTTTATGAATTAAACAAGTTTTATATTGTTTAAGTTAATTATCTTGTTAGCATTGATTAATTTATATGATTAATATTTAATTTAAGTTAAGATAAGTTGTTAAATGTGTTTATTGATGGTTAATTATGTTAATTAATGATTAATAACTAGAGAATTAATCTTTGTTTATTAAATGCTTAATGTTTGTCCTGGATTGATTTCTTAAGATATTGCTATTAGATAATCTAGGATCTGATAATTTCTACCTAGGTTATTAGAAAAATCAATAAACAACATGGTTTAGATCAGTGAAATACCCAAAGACTTGGTTAATGATGAGGGTGTTAATCTTAAATTAGGGAAATTTAGGATTAGATTTTATAAGCTTTAAGACTATTACCTAAGTCTAAAGCATAAACAAACTTTTGGATGACCAATAGAGAAAAGCTAGTGTCTTAACCATAGCATTGTCTTGATTTAGTAAAGCTACCTTATATTAAGCATTACTAATCCATCAACTACTAAAGCTTTAACTGAATAAATTAGGAAAAGTAATTGTAACTTCTTTTACAATTGATTAGAAGCTTTCTAGGCTTTCTAGGTTAAGTTTTATAAATTTGTTTTAATTTCATAATTTATAAAACCTTAATTCTCTAGATAATTGTAATCAGATTGATCTATTACTTACAATTACATACACACTTCTTCGTGAGATTGATACTCGGAGTCTTAAAAAACACTCCACTATATTAGTTGTTGTGACTGGTACACTTGTCAAAAAATTGGTCTCGAATTAAAAGTGAATTTACGCGTTAAAAGATAGATTAATTTAAACTAATTTTTTGTATGATCAACCACAAACAAGTTTTTGGTGCCGTTGCCGGGGAATTGTAGTTATAATATTAGGAATATATCGATGTCAGTTACTCTAGACATTTGTTTTATTGTATTATTTTCTATGTTTGTTTGATGTTTAGATTAGCAATTTTTTCTTTATTTTGTTTTGTTTTGTTGTCATTGTTGTTTGTATAGAGAGTGGTATTTTGGTGACTTCGTTTAGCCATCAAGAAGATGGTATAAGCCTGAAGTTAAATTGAATGGGGTGATAATTGGACAAATCATTTTTCATCATTTTATGATACCTACACCTACAAATCTAATGATGACCCTAATTACTCTTAGATTAATCCATCTTATTTTGAATAACCTTCACCTATTTTTTATCAACAACCTTTTGTGTGCTTAGATGATTACATGTTTAGTTGGATGGATCACCTATATTATTCTTGACTTAATAAGGCTACATTTGAAAACTCTTTAACTAGTGAACCTTAGCTTGAGCATGATCAAAGAACTATGGAAGAAATTTTAGCATCAGTTAGGGGATTTTATCGTGCAAAGTCAAATGAGTTAAAAGATAGTGGTAAGCCTACACTAGCATCATATAATATTAAGTGGGATGTTGTTGAATCTGAGAGTGATAATCAGGCTATTGAGTGCAAGAATAATAACATATTTAGTGAGGAGCCTGCAATTGAATTAGGTGAACATGATGTGCAAATTGAGTGTATGGAGGAGTCTATGGTAACATTTGAGAGTATAGATTTCATAGGTGTTACAGATTTTAATTCGCGAGAAGAAGTTGTATACTTAATGTTGATATAAGATGCTTTATTCAAGATAGTCATTATGAATTTAGGACCCTTATGAATGGTATAAGCAACCTTCCAAAATTGGTTTGTCATTATCCAAAAGATGCGAATAAAAAGTTATGTATTGGATCTAGACTGAGATTGAAAATACTCTAACCCTAGGGTCCAGTTAAAAGACTTTAAAGAAGCGCTTCTTGGGAGGTAACCAAACCATAGAAGTAGGATTTCCTGTGCTTTGAATAAATTTGGTGTACTTTTAGCATGTTATTGGTGTGTTTCTTTTGTTGTGTTTTGGTATGTGTGTTTTAGTCTATTTACTTTTGCTTCTAGTGCTTTGATGTTTTGTCCTTAATTTTCAAATAGCTGTAATTCACATCAATGGAGAGCTTTCACGATCACATCTTTATCTCGGTTATTTGTATCCTTTCTCTAGCATTTTATGCTTTATTTGTTGATTTATGAACATTAGGAACAATGCTCAATTTCGGTGTTGGGAAAGGATATATTAAGTGAGTACACTTGAGTATTTCTTATCTGATAGTATATCAATTTATCGATTTTCTTTTAAAAGTCTATATAATTTATGAAATTTTTTTAATTTTGACGCTTATTATTGTAGATGTTTTTTTAATTCAATTATTTTGACAATTTGAAATGTAATATGATTAATTTTAATTATTAATGACTAAATACTTTTAACCCATTTTATAATTTGGATAACGGATACCTAATGATTATAATGATCTTCTGCGTATAAAATACAACTTAGTGAGTAAGTTTGTAAGTTCTTTTTAAACACTTTTATAATTAGAATAAATAAATAAATAAATAATATAGTTAATTAAATAAGTGAGTAGAATTCACTCCTCTGACTTATATTCTTATAAAAAAATAAAAAAAGAGAAAAATGAGAGAAAAAGAAAGAAGAGAAAAAGAGAGAGAGAGAGTATTTATAAGGTTAAAGTTAAGAGTGGTGTTTTTAACCAATTGATTCAATGTAACTTTATTAAGTAACTGAAGGTTTTTTACGATAAAATGTTCACCTCTACTTGAAAAGATTGAGTTGCTTCTCAACCAAGTTGCTTATATATTTAATTAATTAGTTAATTAAATAAATTATTAAATAAACGATGTGAATATGTTTATAAAGTTAATGCAATGAATTTATTATATTTACCTTTTTCATGTGGAATTGATTTTTTTTATTCAGGTTAAAGGTTTAAAAAGAATGAAATAATTTAAATACATTTGAGATTTGATATAACTAATTGATTATATAACATTTTGATGTGTTGTTATTTTTAAAAGCTTCAGAAAATATTTTCAATAATTATGTTGTTGATCTTAGTTTAATTTTCCTATAATTATATACTAGTTTGAGAAAGATGAATAATTTGTTGATTGAGGATAAGCAAAAGCTTAAGTGTGGGGAGTTGTTAGGGGTAAATTTCATAGTGTTTTTAGATGTTAATTGATATCTACTTACCCCTATTTCAGTGCTTAAATGTTTAATTTATGTTTGGAATTATTTAATTTGTAGGTTGATGTGAATAATTGGAGAATTGAGCAAAAAGGATTAAAAGATTCAAGTTTTAGAGTAATACGATGGTCTAACTAACCCATTATATTGGTTCCCTTAACCATTGTATTGGTGTTGAAGAAATGGACCAATATGGCAAGCTCTAACCCACTATATTCATTCGATAAGCCCATCGTATTGAGGCGGCAGACACATTTTTTAGCTAATTTTTTCAACAACTGTGACTTGTTTTCTACCTCCACTTGTAGCTGCATCTGCCTTATAAATTGAGGCCTCTCTTAGACATCTAAAGCATCAGTTTTGGGAATAAAACACCTTTATTTTAGTAGTTTACAAGATTAAAGTAGTTTTAGGGTGCTTTTATTTTCTTTTTATATTTTAGTCATTTGTAATTAAGTATGTAAGTTATTTGTGAGTTCCAAAAGTTGGGATCACGTGGATTAAAGTTAGTTAATCATCTCAGACCCATCTTTGGTGATTTATAACCTTTAATATTACGAATTATGGTTTTGTTTATGAATTAATCAAGGTTTATGTTGTTTAAGTTAATTATCTTGTTAACTTTGATTAATTTATGTGCTTAATGTTTAATTTCAGTTAAGCTAGGTTGTTAAATGTGTTTATTGATGGCTAATTATGTTAATTAATGATTAATGATTATTGAATTAAATCTTTACTTATTAAATGCTTCATTCTTGTCCTAAATTAATCATTTAAGATATTGCCATTAGATAATCTAGGATCTGACAATCTCTACCTAGGTTATTAGAAAATCAATAAATAACATGATTTAATTCAGTGAAATAATCAAAGACTTGGTTAATGATGAGGGTGTTAATCTTGAATTAAGGAAATTTAGGATTAGACTTCCTAAACTTTAATCCTATTACCCAATTCTAAAGTATAACCAAACTTCAGGATAGGACCAATAACGATAAGCTAATGTCTTAACCATAGCACTGTCTTGATTTAATAGAGGTACCTTAGATTAAGCATCACTAATCCCTCAACCCCTAAAACTTTTACTTAATAAATTAGGAAAAGCAATTGTAAAATCTTTTACAATTGATTGGAAGGTTTTTTTAGGCTTTTTAGGATAGTTTTGTAATTTTATTTTAATTTCATAATTTATAAAACCTTAATTATCTAGTTAATTGTAATTGGATTGACCTATTACTTACAATCACATACACACTTCATCGTGGGAATGATGCTTGGAGTTTTAAAATTGCTCCACTATATTACTTGTTACAATTGGTGCACTTGCCAAAAAGTTGGTCTTGAATTAAATGTGAATTTGTGTGTTATAAGATAGATTAATTTGAGCTATATTTATGTATGATCAACCGCAATCATATACTCGTTAAGTCTTTGCCACCATTCTTGTAATGTGCCAGTAAAATGAAAAGTGAATTCAAATAAAATGTTACACAAAGTAACATTAGTTTAGGTCATCTGTAAATCAATCTATGCATCAATCTCATGAAGCTGATCTCTCTATTTTTTGGGAGGAAGATCATCAAATGTGAACCATGGTCCACATATAGGTCTAGATAGAGGGATTGCACTAGGGGGTGGTTTTGTCAATCGACCTTCATTAATTTATCTTAATTTTTCATTGGAAACAATTAAGATAAATTAGTTATTTGATCGGACATATTAGAGTTTTCTAAATAGGATTGAGCTCGTCGTAAGCTACCAAATAATAAAATACCTAACTAATCCTAACTAAGTAGTTAGGGCAAGTCAGGATCGATCCCACAGAGAGCTAGAGTGTATTGCTATTTCTAATGTTGCCAAAAATAAAATAAAACCCTTGAAAACGAAGGCATCACAACTAAATACTAAAGACAAATAAATAAGAAACAAATAAGAAATAAGAAAGCTGGGTGGAAGATATATCAAGAATTCTAGACTTATAATCGATCATCGAAATAGATAACATGCGATTGGTGTAAGATGCTAGCCTATAGGTTCAAACAAGC
>JAOXYD010138538.1:0-10792 GCA_028565735.1 Pinacopodium congolense
TTTAATTATTAGAAGCATTACGAATAATTATTTCAAAAAATTAATTAAATATATTGTTATTTAGAATTTAGAATTTGAGAAATGACAAAAAAAATTTTATCGATACATATATGAAACTTCATTTAACCCGACAGGTTAACTTGTGTTGACCCGACCTGAATTTGACCCAACTCGAATTTCACCTGACCTGAAATTAACCCGACCTGAAATTGACTCAAACCTAAATTAACCTGATTTGAACCCGACCTGAACCTGAAAACCTTTCAACCTAAAATGACCTGAACTCGAATTGGTGTTGACCCGAAATGACCTAACCCGAACCCGACTTGACCCACCCGATTAACATCCCTAATTATAGAGATGAAATAAAAGTTTTCTCTCTACTGATCACATGTTATTAGAGCATTAGGGTTTTAGTTCTTTTCCTGTTCAGCCATCACTTCTCTTTGGCATCAAGTTTATCTAGAGTTGATTTTTGTTTCCTTTAGGGTCACCCACCCAATGACTATTTAATCTCACTGCCACCACCATTGGAGTCGCCCCCCTCCGACCGACCTCTCCTCGAAGTCCAGCTATCAGACAACCTTTGCTTGTCTGCTCGTGTAGTCGTCCCTTGACCACCGGCTACCTCCACTAGCAGTGATTCGACCCCTTAACACAGAAGCATCATCCACTTACCTAGTTGCCATTCACGTAAGATCCCCTCTTGTTCTCCACACTATCCAGCTCTCCCTGCTCCTTTGGATAGCTCCAAAATTGGTGGTTTACTGTTTTGATGGTCCTAATTTAGTTAGATTCCTTTGGCAAATTTAGTTTTTGCATTTTGTGCCTTGCTTTGCTGAAGGTCGGATTAGCATATTTATTTTTTGCATTTTTCTCTTACTAAAGTTTGGATTGACAGAATTATTCTCTATGTTTTGTACCTTATCTTGCTAAAGTTTGGAGTCTTACCCTTACTTTCAACTCTTGTGTGTCCTGATTATTTTTTTTATACCTGACAAAAAGAATTTAGTTGTGACAGATGTTATTCCTATGATTTCTAAAATCACAGACCACAAATTAATTGGCTCCAATTATTTTGGGTGGTGTAAGACAATTTGTATTTACTTGAGGAGCATTTCTCAAGATCATCATTTTACCGATGATCCTCCTTTGGTCAATGCTCGAAAGGAATGATTCCGCGATAACACTCTCCTATTTTTGCAAATTCGAAATTCCATTAGTAATGAGGTCATCAATCTCATCAACCACTGTGAGTATGTCAAAGAGTTAATAGATTAGTTGGAATTTCTATATTCTAGCAAAGGGTATATTTCTTGCATTTATGATATGTGTAAGGGTTTTTATAGGGTTGAACAGCAAGATCAATCCCTTTAAGAATATTTTATGAATTTTAAGTGGATTTATGAGAAATTAAATGTTTTATTACCATTTAGTCCTGATATCAAATTCCAGCAAATTCAACAGGAACAGATGACTATTATGAGCTTTTTAGCTAGTTTAACTTCTCAGTTTGATGTTGGTAAATTTCATATTTTGTCTAGCACTAAAATTTCCTCCCAGCACGAGGTATTTACCCAACTACTTTGCACAGACATTAATTCAATTATTTCTCATAGTATTAAGAATCCTAGTGCTCTTTTAAGTTGAAATCAAGAAGTGGATTCTAAAAAGTTATCTTATAAGAATAACAATTGAAGTGATGGAAATTGGAGCAATAATAATCAAGATGCCAAAGGAATTGTCTGTCAATATTGTCATAAACTTGGTCACACTAAATACAACTGTGAGAAACTATAGAATAAATCTCAAAAGGCACATTCTGCTCACACTGCCACTACTTATGTATCTAGCTCATCTACTAAGAAGACTATTACTATATCCACTAAAGAATTTTCTAAGTTTACCCAGTATTAAGAAGCACTGAGGAATTCATCTCCACTTATTATTGCTATTGCCGACTCAGGTAACACATTTACATGTCTTCTTTCCTCTTCCCCCCAATGGATCATTAATTCTAGTGCCTCAGATCATATGACAGGTAATTCTAGTCTCTTTTCTACTTTTTCTAAACACTCATCTTATTCTCATGTTACATTAGCTAACAACTCCACTTCTTGTGTTATTGGGTCTAGGATTGTCCATCCTACTTTGTCTTTATCCCTAACACCTATCTTACATCTACACCTATCTTATTTCATTTATTATCTGTGAGTAAAATCACTCGTACTCTAAATTGTTGTATCTTATTCTTTCCTGATCATTGTATTTTTTAAGACTATTGGTAGATGCCTTTATGTTCTATGTTCTAAATCGTGTTTCACTGATCCTAAATCTTGCATATTACTCATTTATGAGTGGAATCAGGAGGTCTCTATGTTTTAGATGCCTCAGTCCCTAAACCCATAGCTTACTGTAGTGTTTTGACCCAATTTCAATTTCACTGTCAGTTAGGAAATCCATCTTTACCCTTGTTAAAAAAACTCTATCCTCAGTTTCATAATGTATCTCATTTAAGTTGTGAGTCTTATCAGTTTGGTAAACATCATTGTCTATCTTCTTTTCTTCGAATCAATAAAAGGGCTAGTTCTCCATTTGAATTAGTACATTATGATGTTTAGGGCCCATGTCCTATTACGAACAAAACTAGGTTTCAATATTTTGTTACGTTTGTTGATGATTTCTCTTGTGTAACTTAGCTTTATCTAGTGAAGAATCATTCTAAATTATTTTCTCATTTATCTGCCTTTTGTACTGAGATTAAAACACAGTTTAATGTCTCAATCTGCACTTTACAAAATGGCAATGCCAAAGAATACTTCTCTACACCATTCCAATCCTACATGATCCAACATGGTATTCTCTACCAATCCTTATGCCTTGATATGCCTTCTCAAAATGGTATGGCTAAAAGAAAAAATTGTCATCTTCTCAAAACAACGAGAGCATTATTATTTCAAATGAAAGTTCCTAAACCCTTTTGGGTTTATGTAGTCTCTTCAGTATGTTTTTAAATTAATCGTATGCCCTCTTTTGTCCTCCACGATAAGATACCTTACAATATCCTCTTTCCCTCTAATCTCTTGTTTGATATTCCACCACGGATTTTTGGTAGTACTTACTTTGTTCGGGATACACGTCCTCAACTCTCTAAGTTAAACCCCAAGTTTATCAAATGTGTTTTTCTTGGCTACTCTAGTCTACAAAATAGGTATCACTGCTATTGTCCCACTCTTAACAAATATCTTGTTTCAGGTGATGTTACCTTTTTACCCTTTCTTTCCCCTCTCTTTAATCTCAAGAACGGAGGCTGATCATGATTTGCTTGTTTACAAAGTCACTTTCCAACCTACCAAGGCTATGCCTATACAACCACCACCTCTCCATTTTTTCTATTCTAAATGGCGAGATCATCCTGATATACGCCACATATCTAGTTCTTCTTTGCCATCAAATCCATCACCCGAGAACCTTCCTATTGCTCTTCTCAAAGGTAAATGCCGGTGCACCTACCTTATTTCGTCTTTTGTTTCTTATGATTATTTATCTTCTTCCTCGTGTTCTTTTGATGCTTTACTTAACTCTGTCACTATCCCAAATACTATTCACTAGGCCTTATCTCATCTTGGATGGCATGATGTGATGATAGAAGAGATAAATGCTTTAGATACTAATGGTACCTGGGAATTGGTTTAATTATCTGTTGATAAAAAGGCCATTAATTGTAAATGGGTATTCAGAATCAAAGTTAACTCTGATGGCTCAGTAAACTGGTTCAAAGTTCACTTTGTTGCGAAAGGCTATGCTTAAACTTGTGATATTGATTATTCTGATACATTCTCACATGTAGCCAAATTGACCTTTATTCACCTATTTATCTCTCTAGACGGTACTTATGATTGGTTGTTGTATCAGTTAGATATCAAAAATACTTTTCTCCATGGTGACCTACATGAGGAACTTTATATGGAGCAACCACCTGAATTTGTTTCCAGGGGGAGTCTGAGAAAGTTAGTCATCTTTGAAAGTCTCTTTATAGTTTCAAATAAAGTCCCTGTACTTGGCTTGGAAAATTTAGCTAGGCAATTGAAGCATTTGGAATGAATAAGAATAAATTGGATCGCTTTGTTTTTTTATAAACAATCTGCATATGGAATCATTCTTCTTATTGTATATGTGGATGATATTGTTATCACTGAAAGTGATCATGTGGACATCTCATTTTAAAATTCTTTTCTTCACAGCCAATTTCAGACTAAGGACTTAGGGCCCTTGAAATATTTTTTGGGAGTAGAGGTGACATGGAGCAAGAAAGGCATTTTTCTGTCCTAAAGAAAATATGTTTTAGATTTACTAACTGAGATTAGGAAATTGGGAGTTGAGCCATGCAATACTCCAATGAATTTGAATTTACAGTTCTCTAAAGAAGGAGACTTGTTTGATGATCTCAAGAAATACAGAAGATTAATTAGAAAACTAAATTATCTAATAGTAACTCATCCTGATCTTGCATATCCAGTTAACATTGTAAGTCAATTTATGTCATCTCTAGTTATTCATCATTGGGCTGCCCTAGAGCAGATCCTATGTCACCTAAAGGGAGCTTTTGGACTAGGGTACTATACACTAATCATGGGTAAATTTGTATTGAATGTTTTTCGGATGCTGATTAGGCTAGTTCCAAAGTTCATAGAAAGTCTACAATTGGATATTGTGTATTTGTTGGAGGAAATCTAGTTTCATGGAAAAGTAAGAAACAACATGTTTCCAGATCAAGTCCAAAATATGAATACCGAGCAATGACGCAAGCCACAAGTAATGGCAAAAGCAAAAGTTCTTGAACATAAATATCCTCATAAAAAAGTATTTATGCTAATAAAAACTTTTCAAGTAGTAAGATTCATATATTATGATTGAAAATAATGCAAAATGATTCAAGGTAAATGAGAATTATAATGATAATGAAGATTATGATAAGAATGAAATTGAAAATTTTGTATTATAAATTTAAGAGGGGTGTTGAGAAGATAAACTTATATTTGTTAGAGTTAGTTAATTAGGAATAGAGTTCAGAATCCTAATTACAATTATTAGTATGTTCCATTTTAAATCAAATACTAGATAATTCTAATTATTTAGAATTTAGCTTATAAACATATGTCTTAGTTTATATTTTGATAGAAATTAATCATAGTTTAGCCTTACCTATGTTTTTTCCCTCTATTTTCCTTCTTTTACCTGTATGATGTTCTTTCTATCCAACACAATCATGTAATTCCTTTAACACAAAAAATGTGCCTTGACTCCAATTTGTTTGAGTGTTGGATAGTTTATGCGAGAAGATACAGTGCATTTCCACTGGTCTGCCCATCCTCTATCCACTAGATTTTTGCTTCTTCCTATTTACATTCCACTCTCTAACGACGATCTATCCTTTTTTGACCAAATACATCGTACACTTTTTTTTCAACCACTCTTTATTCCACCACAACCACTTGAAAAAAAAAATTCTTTTTTTAATTGAGACATATTTATCTATTCTTTTAGCAGTTCTTGGAGATGGCACAAGTTTAGATTTAGTCGTAGACTCCACTTCCTTTGCAAAATGGGGTGGTGACTAATGGTATGATTCCACTATTTTCAACAGCATTATATGTCAGAGATCTTAAGGCCAACATTATTGATACTTTGTTTTATGATTTTTTTTCCAACTGGGTAATGTCATTATGGTTTAGGTTTGTAAAGACTTGAACATAAGGTGGTCTCCTAATTATGGCTATGTTAACTATAATAGTACTCAAGATGTTGCTCAGGCTCTAGAAATGTTGAATTTCACCCTCTTAATGGAAAGCCAATTAGGATTATATATTCTCATCATGATCCAACTATTCTAAAAGATGGTGTAGGAAATATATTTATCAAGAATTTGGATAAGGCACTCAACAACAAATCTTTACATGACACATTTTTTACATTTAGTTTAAGGCTGGTAGAGTTTAGGCTAAGGCTTAACCCAAGTTCTAGAGTAAGGCCTTACACGACCTACGGGTTATTAAAGAAATAGAAAAGCTAGAGATGGTACCTTTGGTAATCATCTCACAACTAAAGAAAAACCAACTTTGCCATATATCTTGTACTATTTTGCTATTCTAGTGGTGTAGGAGCATCTAATTAAAGGCGTGTGAGTGGAATAAGTGGCATCCAAAAGAGCTTGATAGAATTACAAGGTCTTTAAAGGAGCACTGATATCTTATACATTTTTTTGTTTCTTTGTAGTTCTGTTTTAATTATTTAGGATTTGCAATTGAAAGTGAACTAAAATGTATATGTAGTGGAAGTAAGGCTAGTGAGCAGTTCAAATATTATAATTGTTGTCCTCACTGTATTAAAGCTCTATCAATGATAGTGAGTCTTCTTTATTTTAATTTTGATATTTCTTTCTTTCCAGCTTGTTTTGTTAATTGATTAGAATGTGTATCTATTTGTGAGTGGTTGTGAAATTAGGAAGGAATTTTATCTAGAAAGGAGTTAATGGTAAAAGGAATGCTTAACAATGGAAAAGAGAGAAGGAGGGAGGAAGGGAGTTTTGTTTAGTTTTTAGTTTATTGGTTGAAAGGTGATTCACAAAGAAGAGGAAATAGAGAAGGAGAGAAGAAAATGGTGGTGAAGAGGAGTAGAAAAATAAGAGGAAGTGGAGGGGGAAGAGAGAGAGAGAGAGAGTTTGCTGGTGACGAAGATATTACTAGAGAAGAAGAAGAAGAAAAAAGGTAAAAGAGGAGGAGAAGAAGAAGAAGAAGGAGAAGAGAGTAGCAAGAAAGGGAAAAGAAAGTAAAAGTAAACAAAATGAAAATAAATAAAAGAGATATTTTAAAGGTATTTTTGGAATTTTTGGAATTTTTGAAACACAGTGAGGGTATTTTAAGAAAAGATCAAGTTAGGGGGTAATTTAGGTTTTAAAAATTGTTAAGGGATAATTTTGGAACAATATTATAAAAAGGGCATTTTGGTGATCTAAAAGTAAATGAGGGATAGTTTAGTAATTTTAGGAAATTTAGAGATTAAACTAGTGAAAATTGGGGCTTTATCTTTAATTTAGAATTTTAACAACTTTTGGGTTAAGTTGATTAATTTGGACCTAATGGATTTTAATGACTATCTACGTTTTAAAGATCCAGTAATTTAAGAATTTTAGCCTGATCTAAGAAATTCGAGTTTCAGTAGATGAGGTAAGGATTCTAATTTGTGTTCTAATTATATTATATTACGTGCAAAATTATAAGAATCAATAGTTTATTTGGATTATTTGGATGTGAAAATTTTTTAAATTATTTTTCAAGGTTAATTAATTGGTAAATTTTATTATAATATAGTATTTTCTAAAATGTGAAATTGGATTGATTGTTGATTAAATGTGGATAATATTCTATTTAATTATTTGATCAAACAATTTTGCTTTATCAATAAATTAGTATATTTTTCTATGACTTTCTATTTAGTTGATGATTATTTAATTATGTTGATTGATTAAATTAAATGTGATAGCTTGTGAGCATGTTATTGCAAATTATTATATGATAAGTATTTACATTTATGGATTACATAACTTAAAATTTTAGATATGGAATTATTTATGATTAGCAATTTGCATAGTGAAGGAACTGAAATGTGAATTTTATTGTTTGAAAGACTATATGGTAAAAAAAAATGACTTACTTAAGTCGGGATATGTTCAATGGTCATATTTTAATGTTTATTGTTATATGAGATTGAGATTGATGCAATATGAGATTTAGGTTGACTAAGTGCCTATTTATAGAGTAGGTATCGAGGAATCTTAAGTTACAAGAATATCCCGTACTCATAGCTATATAATAGAGTGGTGGCTTAGGAGTAATGCCGAAGTACTAGATATAAAATCATAAAGAGGTACCTTGTACCAGATATACCTTTATATGTGCACATATTGTATTTGATTTATCCACATAGAGATTGAAATTTGTGATACGATGATTTGAACTGATGGACTATTGGATATACATCTTACTAGGTTAAGAAGTGATCTTAATAAAGCGAATAACCATAATTAGATAGAATTAATAAAATAGAATAACATTTTGGCATTTCATAGTCATAAATTTATTTTGTAATGAAAAGTGTTATGAAATAATTATATATATAATATTCCTAAATATTTATAGTTTAATTATTTGTGTGAGATTTATATGGTAAGGGTATAATGAAATCATAATTGGGTAGGTAGCTCACCATTTACCCGTTAACATTTTTAGGAGATAGATCCGATACAGTGGAATCTAATTTCTAGGATTTGATTTTATTGCTTTAAAAGTAGGATAAAGGTATAGCTAAATGTGGCTTTGATATTTTTTTATAGAGACATTTGTTTACATTTTTGCAATGAAAATTAAAGGTTGTTACATTTGTCAATAGTTTATCTTACAAGATAGCAATTGATTCTTCAGGTCAATCCCAGGGATATGATTTTGTACAATTTGACAATAAGGAGTCTTCTAAAAATGTAATTGAGAAAATCAATGGCATGTTATTGAATAACAAGGAAGTTTTTGTTAGACCTGTCCTCCGAAAACAAGAAAGAGATTATGTTATAGATAACACTAAATTCAACAATGTTTACATTTACATAAAGAATCCGTCAAATACAATCACTGAAGACGATTTAAAGGTAGTTTTTGATAAATATGAAACTATTATAAGTGTGTAGTTACGAAAGATGCAGATGGACTCCAAATGCTTTGGATTTGTCAATTTTGAGAACTTTGATGATGCAACTCGATCCGCTGAGGCACTTAATCGAAAGACATTTGATGATTAAGAGTGGTATGTTGGTCAAGCATAAAAGAAATCTCATGGAGATGCTGAACTCAAAGGATATTTTGAACAAACTTCGAATAAGATAACAAAAAATAAAAAGAAATAAAGATCTAAATCTTTATGTTGAAAACTTGGATGATAAATTGGTGACAACAAGCTAAAGGAATTATTCTCAGAATTTGGTATAATCACTTCATGTAAGTTGATGCAAGACCCAAATGGTGTAAATAGAGGGTCAAGATTGTTGGCTTCGCATCTTCCATAGAAGCCTCACAACCACTTTTTGAGGTGCCTGGTAAAATGATATTTAACAAACCCTTGGAAGATGTGAAATATGGATTTGGTGAAAAAAAAATTTATATTCTATTAACCCTTTTTTCATGGAAAACAAACAGGATACAAAGCTTATTGATAAGCCCTTTGGTACTCTTAGAATTCTAGCACTAAGCAATAGAATATTAAACACTACTTTATTTTTCACTCAAAGTAACAGACAATACTATTAAAAGAAAAACTATCCTCATCAAACTTGCATCATTTATTGTGTGTGTTTCACCTTAAAACACATTCAACGAATCTGTTACCAAAGGATTAAGTTTATTAAACAACACCCCTCCTTAAACTTAGTTCTTTTCCATCCTTCATGCCAATCATTCTTTTGCAGTTTTCAAATAGCATTGTGGGCAGTAGTTTGGTGAAAATGTCTGCCACTTGATCATGACTTGCTATGTGTACTAATTTCACACTACTGTCTTTCACCTTGTCACAGATGAAATGAAACCTCACATCAATGTGCTTGCTTCGTTCATAATTCACCAGATTCTTTGCTAGTTCAATCGCTAACTTGTTGTTGACTCGAATTTATGTCAAGTCACTTTGTTGCTGTTCTAATTCTCTTAGCAGATTCCGTATCCAAATAGCATGGCAAACACACCATGATGCTGCCACGTATTCTACTTCACATGTTGAAAGCATGACAATCGACTGCTTTTTTTATAGCCAAGTGAAAGTCGTGTCTCTCATGAAGAACACATATCCCGAGGTACTTTTTCGATCGTCTACATCTCTGCACCAATCATTGTCTGAATATTCCAGTAACTTGTACTCTTCCATCTTAGAATAAAACAGCTTGAGTGACTCCGTTCCACGAATGTATCGCAGAATTCTCTTTAGCGCCTTCCAATGTGAGTATACCGATTCCTCCATGAATTGACTCATCATGCCAACGCTTAGTGACAAATCTAGCCTTGTGCAAGTGAGATAGCAGAGACTTCCCACCAAGCTCCGATACTTGCTTGCGTCGAATCGGTCTCCATTATCATATTTGGAAAGCTTCGTACCTGGTTCCATCGGTGTCGATACTGCATTGCAATTTGCCATTTTTCTCTTCTTCAGTATGTCTTTCGCATATTTTTCTTGTGACACAAATATACTTATCTTGTTTTGTTGAATCTCTAGACCACAAAAATATCTCATCATTCCCAAGTCTGTCATCTCGAATTCATGTGTCATTGCATCTTTGAATTCTTCTATCGTCTTGCCGTTATTTCCCATAAAAATGAGATCGTCTACATAGAGTGCGACGAACAGAAAATTTTCTCCATTCTTCTACACATAGAATGCATGTTCCTACTTTCCTTAGCCTATTTTTAGAGATTTATCAAAGTATGTGGTTTAAGATGCATGTTATTTATGCTTTGACGATCATGTGTTCTTAAATCCATTTTCCAGCTTTGGATATATGTTTTAATGTTTTAGGAGAGTTTGAATGCATGTTATAAGGTTTGATTTTGTTTATTGAAGCTCTTAAAGTTTTAATTTTGGTCTGATCAACTAAGATTAGAGTAAAGATAATCTAGGATCCAAGAAATCTACCTAGATTGTTGGAAAAATCAATAAACAACATAAATCAATCCTTGCATGACCAAACCTGGATTATTTG